>PVLC010047504.1:0-11062 GCA_004027655.1 Graphiurus murinus
TATAGAGTTTTGAGTGTGGAAGTATGAGATGGCCTTGGTATGAGACAGGAAAAAGAGGAAAAGAAAAGAGAGAAGGTAAACTGTTGAGGAGAGGAATATAGATGGGGGGAGAGCTTGTAAAAGGGATAAGGAGGAGATTCAACAACCTAAGCAAGTAATTACAAAGCAAGTAATCATCCAAACAAGCATAAAAGAATCAAGGCAATACAAATAAAAACAGGGTAAAGACAGATACAACTTAATACTAAAAAAACAAACACAAAAGCAAAAACAACAACAACAAAAAACAAAGAACACAAAACAGAACAACAACAACAACAACAAAAAAGACCCCAAAGTCTAAAAACAGCAACCAGACACTAAAACGGACACTGCTAGTTCATAAGTATCAAGCTTAAATTTTCGAGTGTGTCTCTGGGATTTTAATTTTCTCTGTCTATGCAGGCAGGGGGTTTTGTTGGTGTAGCTTATGTCTCTGGGCTCTCCACAGGGCCTGGTTGCATCTCTCTCCCTGCTTTGCTGTTGGCAGGTGTGCAGTCTAAATGCCGGGTCTTTCCAGGTGCCCTATGTGCACTGAGTTCTTCCACCCTTATGTTCCTAAGCTCTAGAAGGGCGGGTGTTTGAGTCTATCCCTCGTATAGTGTTCCCCGCACCTTGGAGGTGCAGACTTACGGATCCCTGCTGCTCGGCGTGTTCCTCCTCCAGTCCGCTGGGGGGCGCCAAAGGTCACTGACCATCTGGATAGTTGACAGGAAGTTGGCTGGGTGGAGCTGGAAGCAAGATGGCCGCCGGTTCCTGGTGCGAGCAGTCTCTCCTCTTCCTCCTGGGCTTTTTTCAGCGCCTCTCGTTGCCCCAATCGCGTTTCATCCCCTCTGGTTCACTTTCCTTCTGTCAGGGAACTGTGTCCACGGCAGCCCTACTTCAAGCTCTGGCTGTTTGTCCCATCCCACACGTTCCAGTCGCTGTGGCTGTTTCAGGGGTCCCCGCCTGCGTAGAGTGTAGGGTCCTAGGGGTGCTCGCTCCACGCCTGCCTGGTCGCTGTGTGGAGTTGTAGCTTACGGCTTCTGGTTGATCACCACAGCTCCAAGTCCTGGCTCCACAGCTGGACTCCTTGGCACCGCGGCGCCGGGCGCCCACCCTGGAGTGCTGTAGCGGACTTCCTTGGTCGGCCTGCTGCACTTTCTGGGCTTTTTTAAAGTTGAGGTTCGAATATCGCTTTTTTCCTTGTTATTTCCTTCGGTTAAAAGGCTCTTTTTATGGTAAATTTTGTTCGAAATCATAGCGCCTGGGAAAGGTTGTTTCACTCAGGTGCCATCTTGGATTTCCAGCCCAGATTTTAAATTTAAAATCAGCCAGAAAGAGAGTCTTTTAGAAGAACACTGGTCTAATCTATCATTATTTAGGTTCCTATGCATTTTTTCACATTTCTCCTCAACTGCTATGAAGTTCTAACTTTTTTCCTCAGGAAAAGTAGTTCTATAGTTGATGAATGGTAATGTTTCTATATTATGCACAAGTAGATACAAAGACTAAACAGGTTTATTTTGTGTTCTTCTGTGACTGGTGAGTTTTAATAAATACCTGATTGGTGAGAGCAAAATTTCTAGGTCTTCTTTGTCTTGAGATCAGTGTATCTTGAACTGGCCATTAGGACAGGTTATTAAATGGGACCTAATATTTGAATCATCTTCTTTCTTAGACTTTAAATTTTATGAGAGAGAAGAAATTATTAAAATCTGTGTTCACTGATTCATTAATGAGTTTGTGACTTCATACTAGTTAATAAAATTGCCAAGAAGTATACAGTACAATTCCATTTCTCTTGAGGTCCCTTCTGGGGAGGGAACACAAGTCATCTGATTCTATTTTTATGATTATCCCCATAAATAATAACCAGAGCCTCACAGTCCTTAGCTATCTAGAGGAGGACAGCAAGCATTCATTTCCACTCTGAGTAAATCCAGGTTTAACTGTGAATTCTGATTGAAATCAAAGCCTCCATATCATTTCCAACATCTATGTTTTCTCTGCTTATGATGTATTTTTCATTAACTTACAAATAACAGTGAATAAGTAATTACACAGATATCCTGGACAAAACATACTACATTTAAACATGTTACTTAAGTAACATTTTCCTGTTGACCAAGTCACAGTCTGGTAGGTCATTTCATAGATGGGCATTGACATTTTCACACTTAGAGGTTGGTGCAACACCAGGCCACCTATGCTTCTATGCTGTGATCAGAGATGGCACTTTTACTGGTAAACTGGTGACCACAGGGGAGGGTTGGGCATAAGTTCTCTTGTGATTTCACGTGATTATGTGTGGTTGGAGGGGCAGATGATTAGATCATTGGGATAGTACATTCATGGATGTTAGTATCACTCCTTTCCTTAAAATCTCTTGAAGTATCTTCAGTGAGCATAGAATGCATTAATAACAAGAAAACACATGCAATGAGTTATATGAGCTAAAAAAAAAAAAAAAAAAAGTCCTCCACTAGCTCTTCATGGCAAATGGGATAAGTACAAGTACCTGAGCATGAACTGGACCATGATTTACACACTTCCAGCCTTGTCTCTTACATCCCCACCTTCAGCACCTCCTCTCAAACATTATTGTTTGTTCTCATGTATCTGTTCTCCTCCCTAGACTCTATCCTCAGTGCTGGACACATGAAGTGCAACCAGTGCAAGTTTTATTGAATAAATAAATGATTATTTTGGTGCATGCTAGAGGTTAGAAAATAGTTGAAGTAACTGCAAAACTATATGATATGTTCTATGAGAAAGTGGAACAATTTTGCAAATAGGGAAATAGGTTTATGTTTCAGCTTACTTTCCAAATTTTCCTACTGCTTTTATTAAGTTGTTGGAATTGTTGGTTCTTTCAGTAAATTAATGCTATTTGGTATTTAATATTTTGCTTTTCCTCTGATGTCAAGTGGGTGGGAGAAACATTGTACATTCACTTTTGGTCAACTGATTATGAGTGTGTTATTCACAGAAACTTACTTGATAGATGTCTCCTGAGGTGCTTGGGAAGAATGCTATTTTAAGAGTTGAATTTCAACTGGGTGTGGGCATAAGTTCTCTTGTGAGTTCACATGAGTATGTGTGGTTGGAGGGGCAGATGATTAGATCATTGGGATAGTACATTAATGGATGTTAGTATCACTCCTTTGCTTAAAATCTCTTGAAATATATCCAGTGATCTGTAATTCCAGTACTTGGGAGGAATATTGTAGGCTCATGGACAGCTTTAGCAACTTAGTGAGGCCCTCAGCAACTTAGAGAGACCCTGTTTCAAAATTAAAAAATAAAATAGAGCTCATGGTGTAGCTCAGTGGCAGAATGTTCCTGGGTTCAATCCCCAGTACCACGAAAGAAAAAAAAAGTTGAATTTCCAGGGTAAATTGTGTTTATTAGATTAGAACTTTATACTATCCTAATTAATGTAACAAATCTTAATTTTAGACCATCAGTTATATATATGCATATATGAATTCAGTTCAAGATCAACAACAAAATCATAAAATACTAGTAGAAATCATATTTACTTTGAGCCATTTAATCTTTCTCTGTGCAAATAAGGAGCTGATGTACCATGGGTAAATGACCATTCCCTAGAGGCACCAGGTCAAGAACTCTGGTTACTCAGGGGCGTTCTACCTCCAAGCTACACTCCCACCCCTTTTTATTTTTTTTATTTAAAACAGGATCTCTCTAAGTAGCTGAGGTTGGCCTCAATTCTGCAGTCCTTCTGTCTCAGCCTCCCAAATACTGGGATTATAGGAGTGGGCCAACACACTCAGTTTGACTGTGAATATTCAAGCAAGGAGAAGCATATGGGGATCTAACAGGTTAAAAGAAAAGAACCACTCATGCTGTCTTGAGTTATGGGACTTCTTAATAAAGCTAAAACGGTGACCACAGGCTTGGCTGTCGTGCCCTGAGATCCTGTCGCCTCTGCTCCCCTGTGCCTTTTTCTTGGTGTTTCTAGGCAATGGGACTCTGAGTGGGTCAGTGACTTATGAAGTCTTCTGGAGAGAAATCAATTATGGATCACAGTTTTTTTGAGTTTGTTGTTGTTGTCATAGCCAATACATATGACTTTATAACTTATAGCAGACACAACAGGACAAGCTTCTCCTGAAGCTTCTGTGGAAGCAAAGCATGCCTTCAAGTTGACATAGGCCTCTGGGCTCTCTGGACCTGACCAGTCTGAGGAGTAATAGATGTTTGTGTGTAAATATGAGATGGGGACGATGTACCAAGTCACAGACAAACTTAAATTGAGTTAGTTTGCCAATGGGGTAAAGCTCCTCTCCTCTCATTATAAGAAACTACCCACAAATACTGTTGTGTGGCTTTTGAGAAATTAGTTGAAGACTATCAACCTCAATGTGTTTATTTTAAAGTAAAGATGATTATGATACTTACCTTTTCCAGTAGTTGTGCATGTCAGTGAAAATATATATTAATTGAGCATCACTATGTATGGGATTCAGCTAAGGTAATGTTATGATTACTGTTATCATAATACTATTATGACTGCTACAACAATTATTTTTATAACTGCTACTATCTAAAACTGCTTGTACCGCCACTATATTCACATGCCAGTAGTTTGTGACTGAGTAGATTTCTCTGCTCATCTAACAAACGATAGCTTTACAGTTTATTTGTTGGAAGCTATTAAAGTTCTCACACGATGCTACAGTTATGATCATGGGCTTTGTGGGAACTGGGACTCCTTTCTGTCACATTTTTCTGTCTAAGATGTGATATCTTAGACAAGTTATTTAGCCTTGTGTACATCAATGATTTCATCTATAATATGGAAATAATGTGTCTTATCACAGATAAGATTATTATTATGAAGATTAAATGAAATAATCTAAGTATTGCCTGAAACAATGTATGGCACACAATCAACACTCAATAAATGTTCTCTATTAAGCTATTAATATATTGCATTATCATAACTACTGTGTGTTAGTTAAGAATGAGATAAGAGTCCCAATTATCTTTCTTTCATGGATACTAAAAGTAGGGCTTCTGATTTGCCATATTATTGGGAGGGGAACTCAAAGATTATCCCTCCCTTATTTCCTTCTCTATATATACTTATCTATGGGGATGAATTGGCATCCAGTAATTCCTGCTTAGTTGATTGGGATTTCGTCTGATTCCTGTTTCATTTTCTTTCTCCAACAGTCCCATCTCCCTGCCAGAGCACTTATAAGAAAGCACCCACTCACATCTCTTACTGCCCTTGAAATAAAATCATATTATGCTTTTGTCTTTTGTGACTAACCTAATACTATTATCTGTCATGTCCAGAGCTCTAAATTCTTTATTTAAATCTTCATCTTTGAAATCAATAGAAACCTAGGAAATAGGAACTAGTGTTTATATAAATATTTATTGGACTTTTTTTTAATCATCTTTCAGGTCTTGTAGAAATTTCCCTGATGCACCCCCTCGATGTGGTGAAAACCAGGTAAGGTTCTGCATGAACAAGTTTTATTGACTTTGGCTGATATCCAAATTAAGATCTGTCAGAATACTAAATGCTAGAACTTGTCCCAGACTGGTAGCTTCTCCCTATAATAGCATTTGTATTTGCCTTTTAAAGAAAGTATTATTTGGCAGATAAAATGTGAACAGTGAAAAGTATTTCTGGAAGGAGGTCATCTGAAGGTATGTAATATTTTATTGCCTTCACATGACAACCATGAGGTATGATTTGTGGTTATACTGGTAAATGAAGCAAATTTATCAAAATGATATAAAAAGTAAAAACTAAACTTTATCCAGTAATTTTTTTTTTTTTTTGCTGTGAGACCTGGAAATTTTTTTATTAATTGGTGCATTGTAATCATACATCTTTGTTAGGTACAAGCTAATAAAGGCAGCATATATGCACACATTTCTCATTTAACCCCTTCCCCAATTCCCACCCCACTCCCTCACCCTCCCTCCTTCTCAAGTTCAGTTTAGTGATTGACTTTGATATATTTGTGAAAGTACATCATGTGCATTAGTGTGCCCCCCTCTCACCACCCCACCACCCCGCCAATCACCTTCAGTTAAGTCAACTTCTTTGCTTATTTGGGGTTTCTCCTTTTTCATCTGGAGTCCCTCTTATGCCCCATCTTCTCCCTTGCATCCACATATTAGGGAGAACATATTTTTTTTATTCTTTGTGACTGACTAACCTCACTTAACATGTTTTCCAGTTGCATCCATTTCCCTGCAAATAACATGATTTTGTTCTTCTTTATATCTGAGTAAAACTCCATTGTGTACATATCCCACAGTTTTGTAATCCATTCATCTGTGGTTGGACATCTTGGCTGCTTCCATAGTTTGGCTATTGTGAATTGTGCAGCTATAAACATAGATACACATGCGTCGGTCTGATAATTTGGTTTCCATTCTTTTGGGTAGATACCCAGAAGTAGTATTGCTGGATCATATGGTAGGTTCATTCCCATTCATTTGAGGATCCTCCATACTGTTTTCCAAAGTGGTTGCACTAATTTGCAATCCCACCAACAATGTATTAGGGTTCCCACTTCTTCACACCCTCACCAGCACTTATTGTTGTTCGTTTATCCAGTAAATTATGACAGCAGATTTTCATTTGGCATTGCATATACCAGATTGCTATTTAATAGTCAGCATTTGGTGTGAGACTCCAAAATATCAAATAAACTTCTTAAATGGTGCTTTAAAAACTTACTTCTTCAGGTCTTTGCCAATGCAAAATGTCATATTTCCAGGAAAATGCATTTGTAGTGCAGTTTATTACATCTATTTCTAAGAGCAAAAACAAAAATAATAAAACCTCATGAGGTTTAACATGATCTAGAGCATTTTAAGAAAAGTAACATGTAGTTCAATTACTGAACTTCCTATTTTTTTCAAATTAGAAGTTCTTGAAAGTTTCCATTTTTTGGCATTGGGTTAAAACAAAGAGTAACATACCTAGGTTGGCTTCTAAAAGCAAGCAGTGCTGTGCAAGCATGGTGGTTGAGCAAATCATTACTGCCTCAGGAAATACTTGCTAAATCAGACTGGTCATTGGATGGAGATGTTACTTTATCTACAAAGCCTAGATAAAGTAAGTCAGTCTAACATGAAAAGCATATTACATTTCTCATACAGATAGAGAAAATAAGAATTTGGTCTATGACTTGGTTCAAAGCTGTTATACGAAATACTGTAGATTGGGTGGCTTAGACAACAAACATTTATTTCTCATAGCTTTGAAAGCTGGGAAGTCCAAGATCAAGGTTGAGAGCAATTCAGTTCTTGGTGAGGGCCCTTTTCCTGGCTTCCTTCTCTCTGTGTCCTCACTTGGCAGAGAGAGGAAGCTTTGTCATCTTTTCCTTTTCTTATAAAGCCACTAATTCCATCATAGGTGATCTACTTTCATGACTTCTTCTCAACCTAATCACCTCCTAGACGTTCACTTTTAAATGCCATCACACTGGGGACTGGGGTTTCAACATACAAATTTTTGTAGGGATACAAACATTCAATCTGTAACAGCCTAAATCATTAAACCAAAACATACAAAGAAGAAAATCAAAATTATGTCAAAGTCTAGGTGTGTGTACCCCTGGACCATCTTTTTACAAATTTCAGAAACAGAAAACAAAACTCACTAGCTTTCTTTCTTAGATTCTATGTTAGCTTTCTTTTCAAAAACCAGAGTATTATTTCTATTCTCAGTGAGAAATAGATTGTCTTTTTCATTTAAAGCTAATTTCCTAAATTGGAAAAGTATTCAAATGAGCATACAAGAGAAATAAAAGTGATTTTAAAAATACATGATATTAAAATTATAGTCATTCACTCATTCAACAAACATGTATTGAATATCTAGAATGGAGATTCCTTGCTAGCTCTGCCTTTAAACACAGTGAGGAGCTGTTAGGAATCTCATCACCATGAACTTCAAAACCCGTTTCATTTTGCTGGACTGGAATTGAATTGCATATTTCTTATCATGGATGTGCCAAGTAGCTGGGACTTTATACAGTCCTTGTTATATAAATATTTTCATAAATATGGCATACATTAATTGGAATTATTACATGTCCTTACCTAGCTTCAAGGGGGAAGGATAACATAACTTTCCAGGTATGCTAATGGACAGGAGAACTGGATACCAGATGGTATTTCACCTGCATAACAATGAAAAGTATACTGAATAAAGACTTCAATCAGAGAATACACTCTGGAAGCCCCAAGTATGTGCAACTAACTTTGCAACAGAAGTAAAATATGCAAGACTGTTGGGGTTTGCCACTCAGGCAACTAACATGGAGGTGATAGCAAGTGCACAGGAACAGATTAAGATGTTGGAATCTCTTCACCGTTGTATTATACAGGAGATGACCACATCATTAAATAGGACTACCTTCATACCAAGGAACACAATAATTTATAGAGTGAAAAAAATTCCCCTGGAAGAAAGAATTTAAAAGTAGACTTTTTAGATTCTTTGCTGTTTTTCACTCCGCAAAGAAAAGGATTAGGCACCAACAGAACCCAAAAGGAAAATACTAGACTTAAAAAAAACACATTTACTTTGCCATATGAGATAAGGTAGCCTATGAGATATCATAGAAATGAACCATATCCATACTTAAACTAATTCAGTGTACCACTCTCCAATTAATAACATCCATGGAGAAGGAAAACAGCTCTCAAAAAACTGTGAGGTTTACTTGTCCTGGCGTATCTTTTGTCCCACCTTTTCATTTATTTATTTATTTTGAGACCATGTCTTATTATATTACCCTATCTGACCTTGAACTCCTGTTCTTCCCACCCGAAGAACTGGGATTACAGGTGTGTGCTACCTCAACCAGCTTTCTTGCCTCACTTTGACAGTACCTGCAACAACTTAAGAGTCCAGTGCCCTTGGAATATCATGTCATTAAGAAAGTGACCTGCTAAAATCACCAGTGTTAAGTGATTTCATCTATAGTCTCTTACAGTTTATCTTACTCATTTCTATGTTTATCAAAATAGTAAATGTACATTGCGTAAAATTCAGTAACACTCCAAGCCTCATGTCCATCAAGAAGGGTGAGGTTATGACATCATAACATCAAAAACAAGCCCCAAATCTCAGTAGGTTACAGAATTTTTTTCTTATCCTCAATTTCATGTCCAATATGCAGTAGGTGTCTTGGTCCATTCAGGATACTATAACAGAATACCATGCACTGGGTACCTTATAAACAACAGACATTTATTTCTCGCAGCTCTGAAGGCTGCAAGTGCTAGATCAAGGCACCTGCAGATTGCCCATTTCCTGACTCACTGTATACTCACATGGTGGAAGGGGCAAGGTGGCATTATGAAGTCTCTTTTTTAAGGCATGAATCCCATTGGTAACCTAATCACCTCCCAAAGGCTCTACTTCCTAACACTATTACCATGGGGGTTAGGATTTCAACATAGAGTTTTTAGGGAAACAAATTTAGACCATAGCAATGGGGGGCCTCTGCTCACTGAAGTCATTCTGGTTCATAGAAGTTCCATTTCAATACATGCTTTCACCATCCCTGTGGCAGGAATCATAGAGCAGAATGGTCCCATCCTGACAAGTACACCATTTCCTTCCCAACCTACTGTTAAAAACTGGTCACTTGGCCACTCCAGTCAACCAGAAGTATGATCCTCCACGCGGCCCAAAGGAGGGGACTGAGGTGTCAGTTGCCACAGGCATGCCTCTTTAAACCTTATAGGCATGAACATCGTTCCCCTACATCCACCACTTCCCATTGCAGAGGCAAGGGTCTTTGACATTTGGCTATTTGTTTTAGAATTCATTGCATATTTCTAGTTGTATTGAGATGAATGCTGCTTCCTGCCCCAATTTGTATCCTTCCCAGAACCTCAAAAAGTGACCTCGTTTGGAAATAGGATCTCTGCAGAGGTAATTAGTTGAGACACAATTATACCAAAACAGGGTTGGCCCTAAATCCAGTATAACTTGTATCCTTATACAAAGAAAAGAAGTGATTCGGAAGGACACACATGGAGGGAAGAGGCCACACCACCTGGAGGGAAGAGGCCACACCACCCTGAGGGTAGAGACTGGAATCACACAGCTGCAAGCCAGTATACACCAAGGATCCTGGCAGCCACCAGAAGCTAGGAGAAATGAATGGAACAGATTAGGAAGCTAATATAGCACACTTTCTTAATTTATCAATTTTAAATGTTATTCATGACATTTATAATTACACCCTACCCCCACTTCCCCTTTCTTCATCTGTTCCATTATTTATCAATAATCCACTGTTTCATTATTTTGACTATGCAAACATTGCTCCCTGCAGAACCAAGTGGTGTGCCATGATTTATTTTCCTAGAGTTAATTATTGCCTCACATTTTCGTTTTTTAGTTCTCTGTAAGACTGTTGCCACTCTCTGTTTCTTTCCAAATGCTGCTAGAGGTTCCTTTTCAGTACTGTTTTCCACATTGTCAAATTAATAGCAAATGACATAGTGGGGCTTGTTGAAGGTGGACTTTTTTTTTTTTCTTTTTTTACAATGATCTGGCTTTTTTTGTTAGGCACTTCCTCTCCTTCTTCCAATGTCAATATTTGGGGATACTGTTTCTCCAGCAAAGAATCTTTCACTCAAGCTTGTGTGCGGTAGAGAATGAAGAAATTCACATTATCACTGTATTTCCAGTGTGGGGCCTCTTGCCTTCTGCTGTTCCTACTGGCCTCTGGTATGGAGCTGCTCTGGTTCAATCCCACAGAATAAGCCTCAGCTGTCTAGCAGAGAGTTGGACTAGAAGAACATATATGGACTTTGAAGCAGCCCTCCTCTTTTCAGTCGCATACTCCCACCTTCCAAGGTGTCTGGTGTCCCTAAGGCCTGAGGCTTCCCAGGGTCTCTTCTGGTATCCCCTCTTCATGTTCTCAGGGTGCAGCTTCCCCTGCCCTGCTGAGGCCAAGCTCCATCTATTTCCTCCAACCATTTCCATCTTGCAAGAATGTGCTGACATTGCATATCC
>PVLC010047505.1:0-11158 GCA_004027655.1 Graphiurus murinus
CTCTCTGTCTCAGCCTCTACCAGGCTGCAGGTGGCCAGAGGAGAGAAAGAGGAAGGAAGAGGAGAAAGAAAGGAAAAAAAGCAGAGAGGGAGGGAGATCCCAGCATGTCACGTGTAAACTATGAAGTGGACACTCCACTCCAAACCAATGACTAATCCAAAACCTGAGCACACCAAGCAGAGGGACAACTTCAGAATTTCCATAAAGAAAGGTTTTGCTTAGGGATTCCAATCTAGCTCAAAGGAATGGGAATGTACAAATCTCTGCTTCTTTGGGAACTTCTCTGGGGTACCAGTGCCAAACCAGCAGTGTGATTGTATGAGGTGTGTGGACAAAAAACAAAGCAAAGGAGCTGGGCATGGTGGCGCACACTTGTAATCCCAGCATTCGGGAGGCTGAGACCGGAGGATCCGGGTTCGAGGCCAGCCTCAGCTACCTAGTGAGGCACTCTGCAACTTAGTGAGACCCTGTTTCAAAATAAAGAATAAAAAATAGGGCTGGGGGTTTAGCTCAGAGGTAGAATGCCCCTGAGTTCAATCCCCAGTACCGCAAAAAAACAAAAAAAAAACCAAAAAACAAACAAAAAAAAACAGAAAGAAAGAAAAGGAAAAAGACAGTGACCAAAGGGACTTCAGCATTCTGCCAAATGAAGGAAAAGGGTGTAAAGGCCCTTAAGAATATCCCTAGAGATGGAGGCAAGAGACCCACACCTGGTGAGTCAGACAGCAGCAGGAATGAATATGGGACCAAATGCAGAGCTACATCACATGGTAATGAACTCTCCAACTCTTCTGGTTATTGAAAGATAACCTTAAGACCATTTTCCTTTCTTCTCCAGACCCACTAACCACTGCCACCTCCTTGCCTCCAGCAAAAGGGTCACTTTAGCTTATGTAACTCCAGCCAAAGGGGAAAAGACAAGCTTCCTTGCAGACGAGAATAATGTTTATCAAGTCAAGAGGTAGTCAGGCCCTGTTTTAAAGGGCAGGGTTCAGATTTCTTGCTATTTGGCTTTTCGATCTTTTCTTCAACTGGGCCAGTTTAACAGGGGGTTTCCTTTTCCATTGCCCAGTTTGTTTAAACTGATAGTTATATATAATGTTTGTGTATAGAAAGGCTAGAAGAAAATAAATACTTTAAACGTGCTAATCTCTGAATGATAAGGTTAAAGATGTTTTACTATTTTTCTTTAAGCTTTTTATCTCACTCTCTGTCTCTGTACATGTTTTTAAACAATGAATAAACATTACTTTGGATAGGAAAAAATAATTGCTGTTGCTTAAAACAGCACACACACACACACACACACACACACACACACACACACACACACACACAAAACAGTGGAGGGAAATATGGGTGGGTTGAAAGGCAGAACGATGGAAATGGAAATCAAAACCTAATCTCAGAAAACCGCAGACGGTTTAACCAAGCAGGGTCCCCCTCCCTAAGGGCCCATTGAATCTGAGACTCCCTATCTCCAGCCGGCCAACTCGGCCTCCGCGCGCACCGCGCCTGGGTCCTGGTAGAGGGCGCCCTGGGGTCGTCACCAGCGCTTAGGAGCCTTCCCCGACTTGGTTCCAGGGTAATACTGTCTTTTCCAAGAAAGGGGAGAACAGAAACCCTCCCAGGGCCGCGGGAAAGCCAGCGCAGAGGTGAAAACTTCTAAGCAAAAGTGCAGCCACATCGCGCCCGCTTCTCGGCGAGGTCGCGAGGGGCCACTTCTCCCAGTCTGAGTGGCATCCGGGCAGCCAAGGATAGTCCGCCTGAGGCTGACCACCTCCCACTGCTCTCCCTAGCTTCCAGCACCTTGGTCTTGTCCTCCCTGTCGCAGCACCCTAGCCAGGAGGTGGCCTTGGCCACCTAGGCGCGCCCAGAGGACTGCCTAGCAAAACCCATCACTCCCAAGAATGATTGCCTTCGGTTTTGCTATTTAAAAAAAATAGAGAAGTAATACAGATAGTAATATGTAATTGCAAAAAGTCCAAATAATGTTCGCTTGTATTTAAAAACAGCCTGCCTTACCATCTTATCAATTACCCCCTCCCATAGCTAACTATAACTACTAGTAAGTTCAATTCATTCCTGTACATATAAGAATATTGTATGAATGTTCATGTGTGTTTGCCCACCCATTCAACCATCTATCTTTCCCTGGAAAAACATTAATCAAAATGTTAATCTGGGGGTGGTGGCACACACTTGTAATCCCAGTACTTGAGAGGCTGAGACAGGAGGATTGCAGGTTCACTGCCAGCCTCAGGGTCTTAGTGAGACCCTGTTTCAAAATTAATAATAATAATAATAATAATAATATAGGGCTGGGGATGTAACCCGGAGGTAGAATGCCCCTGGGCTCAATTTCCAGTGAGACACACACACACACACACACCAATGTTAACTGTGCCAATTTCTAGGTAGTAGAATTATGAATGATTCTTGTTTTCTGAGTTGTTCTACAATGAAAATATGTGATGAGGGTGTGTGTGTGTGTGTGTGTGTGTGTGTGTGTGTGTGTGTGTGTGTTGTGTGTTGGTGCTCAGGATCCAACCCAAGGCTTCAGGCTTTAGGCAAGAGCTCTACCACTGAGCTACATCCACAGCCTTAGGTTTTTTTTTTTTTTTTTTTGCGGTACTGGGGATTGAACTCAGGGGCATTCTACCTCCGAGCTATACCCCCAGTCCTATTTTTTATTCTTTATTTTTGAAACCGAGTCTCACTAAGTTGCAGAGTACCTCACTAGGTAGCTGAGGCTGACCTCGAACCCAGATCCTCCGGTCTCAGCCTCCCGAATGCTGGGATTACAAGCGTGCGCCACCAGGTCCGGCTAGCCTTAGTTTTTAAAACCTATCTTCTCTTAAGGCTGCCCTCACTTATACATGAACAGAGAACTTCAGGTGACAACTCTAGTGTCCCTTACTGCATGGAGCAGTTCACCCTCATTTCCCTCCTTCATGAAGCAGCATTTTGGGACCCCTGGTAACATAACCAGAGATCTATAGCTCATGGTTAATGACTGTAAGGGTCTAGACCTGTATATTTACCAAGTCTAGGGCAGTCTTATTGGGAAATGTTCCTGCTGGCCTCTGGAAAACAACAGAATCATGATGATGGTGCTCTCAAGACTGAGTAGATTAAAAACCTATACAAAAGAGCATTTCTTTTAATTCAAAAGCAATTTTGAAAAATTTTTTTTATATTGGGGGTCAGAGAACCCAAGTTCTGATTTAAAGCTTCTTCTAGTGAAGTCAAAATCTTTATTGTCTTTGGCAGTGTTTGAGAAAAACCTGGTCCTGGTGTATGTGAACTGCCGCCAAAAGCAAAAGGCACCATGGACCCAAAGAAAGAGGCAAATAGATGCAAGATTGCACAAGTGCAGTTGATTAGGAGCTGCAGACAAACACTATTTTAGGGCTGAGGCAAGATAGGAGGATCCTAGCACCCTGAGGCAGGAGGAAGGAGTTTATGTGCAAAGCTAAAGAAAGGTCGGTTCTCACCAACCAGAATGTATCTGGGTTTTCTCAAAAACTGTTAACCTGTCCAGTGTCGCTTAAGCAACAATCCAGTGTCTGGCAAGCTCAACAGCTTTGCTGGCTATCTTAATTACTTTGCTTGTCCAATAGGGTTTGTGACGCATGCCAGGAGCACCTGGCAGGCAGCATGGCATGTAGGACCAACGTGGCTGCAGTCATGTCAAGCTTGTTCCCTATAGAGAATTATGTATAGAGTAAGTCTCTTCCTTTCTTTCCCAGCAGAAGGGGGTTTAATGCTCTATGGAACCCCAGATCCAGGTCTGCATGGGATGTTTGTGCAAAACCTTGGGGCTCATATGCAAAGCCTAAGAGACTGCCTGACTACCTTGTAGTGGGAGTTAGCTTTGACTTTTGTAGATCACAATTTTTAAAGCAAATTCAAATGTTTAGCACTTTGGTGACATATGGAGGGAACAAACAAGCGCCCCATTTAAGGCTGTCATTTCCAGGTGGACCCACCATTTCGTATAAATTCTCACTGCTCTCCACTAGCCTGTATGATCAGCAATTGAGAGCAACACCATGGAGAACCAGACTGGCCCAGCTGTCAGGGAATTGACTGAAAATCTGATTTGTTTCCAAGCTTGTAGGAAATGCATTCCAAAGAGGATTCAGAGACACTGATATTCCACCAACAAGGAGAATCCCGAAATAACTCTAGGAAATGGCAGTGGTATGCCAGCTTTAAATTTTGCCAAGTAAGGTCATTAAAAAATAATCTTTATCTGGGCATGGTGGCATGGTGACTCGCGCTTATAATCCCAGTACTTGGGAAGCTTAGACAAGAAGATCAAAGGTTCAAATTCAGCCTCAGCAAATTAGCAAGGCTCTCAGCAACCTAGTGAGATCTTGTTTCCAAATAAATAAAATCGGGCTGGGCTGGGGATGTAGCTTGGAGGTAAAATGCCTCTGGGTTCAATTCCCAGTACTAAAACAAAACAAAACAAAAGTGAAAATGTTATCAACTTGCATTTTGTCCATTTACTTGTTCTAGTAAATACAGCTCAATCAGTATAATTGAATCTTTATTTGATGGGTGCTACTCTTGAAGTATTTTAAGGCCATCATGCTAGATATCAGTGAACCCGGCCAAGTACATTGAAGTCAGGAATATTAGATATTCAACTGAGTTTATACTAATCCTAGAATCCTACAAGAATCCCACATCCAAATTTTTCAATTTAGACAAATATTGCAATTATTTTAATTTTAGATTATTTTTATTTATGGTATGTTTCTAGATGATTCAAGGTCCCTTTTACTTGGATTCTCTTCAGTTGAAGGCATTCTACTAGTGATCACCCAAAGGATTAAGCATTTTGATGTATTATTTAGCCTAAAATCTTTTCCATTATAATCACTGAATTTCAAGAAAGCAGCTTAAAACTAGGAGGAGAAGGAGGAAGATCAGAAGAAGGAGATTAAAGGTGAAAGGTATAAAAGTAGTAGGAAGGGGAAAAGGGAAGGACAATGAGAATCAATTGACATAAAAGGGGTGTATATATAAGCAGATTTTTAGATTTTTAAGAACCTCTTCTAGACTTGAAGCAGATACTAAGACCAATAATTAGCTTTTTTTTTTTTTTTTTTTTTTCGGTACTGGGGATTGAACTCAGGGGCATTCTACCTCCGAGCTATACCCCCAGCCCTATTTTTTTTATTCTTTATTTTGAAACAGGGTCTCACTAAGTTGCAGAGTGCCTCACTAGGTAGCTGAGGCTGGCCGTGAACCCAGATCCTTCTGTCTCAGTCTCCCAAATGCTGGGATTACAAGCGTGCACCACCACACCTGGCTAGCTTCCTTTTTCTTAAAAGCAATCATAAGGGCATCAAATCATCCAGAAGTTGAACAGGGTTTGGAAGAGAGCCACCCAGATCCACCAGTGCCAATAATGCACACCTCCACCTGCTGACATGGTCCACTCCAGGCTTGGTAGCATAATTACATGTCAGCTCCCTGGATGATGAGAGAGGCAGGAGTTCTTCTGGGCACAGGCTCTACGATATTACAGGGTAGCAATGGAAACCTCAACTTTAAATATGACTTTTCCCCTAAACTCAAAATTAGTTGCTATAAAAGTATTTCAATCAGGAAAAGAAAAAGTCTTTAGTGGTCACACCTTGTCTTGAAATAGGAAGCTTTGACCCATGTCCTGAAGTCTGGAAAAGGAATACATTTGCAACCTTAGATTTATTGAACCAATTGCTCAAACTAATTGCTCAAAATTCCCAAAAACGTTCCATCAGGAAGGACTTTGCAGAGGTCTCGTGCCACTGGTGCTCCTAACAGCATCCTCCTTGACTTAGTTCCCTGGTTCTTTTCTGGCAGCAGCTGTCACTAAGACCCACACAACCTCTGAGCTGGTGCCTCCAGCCTGACTTCTCTCCAGCTCTCTAGACATATTTTTGTCTAGTGGACATCTTCCACCCATGGGTCCCTTAAACTCAAATCCAAATCACATCTCAAATCCAACTAATCACTTTCTACCCCCCACCAGAAGCCTCCTTTGCCCTCTATATTCCTCTCTTTGCTTTGGTTAATAGTGTTGTCACTTACAAATTTTCTCAAGCTGAAAACCTGGTGTCACTAAATCCCATGCTCTTTCTCTACCTCATTACCTAATGGTCATTAGGGTCTGTTCTCTTTTACCCTAACATGTCTCACCCTTCTACTCTCTCTTCTCCATCCCACTGTCACCTACCTAACCTATGCCCTCATCACCTCTCAATTGGACTGGGGCAAGTGCTTTCTACCTGCCTCTGGGTCACAATGTCATCCACCAGAGCCCATCCATGTGGCTCAAGGAGATGGCTGGAAAATGTAGCTCAGTTCATATCTGTCTGCTGTTGAAACCTATCTGATGATCCCTTAATGCCAGTAAGAGAAATTCGAAACTTCTTGGCAAGTCACATTAAATCCTTCCCCTTTTGGCTCCCATCACCCCAGTTTCCTCCTTTGACACTCCATAATGCATCTTGTAGAAGGTACAGATTGCCCCCAACGTACATTCTCTTCTTCTTGATGAAAATAACAATAATAGGTGATTACATTTTCTATTCTCCTTTGCAGTTATATTGGCCTGGTAACAAAGTTTTGCTTATGGTGCGTTAAATGGAAGTATTGTGTTTCCAAGACCTTATCCAAGAGGGACCTGGCACATGTCCCTTGCCCCTTTTGTTTTGCTTCCTTCTTCATCCTACAGCCCAGAACTCAGATGTGACAGCTACCATCTGCACCCGTGAAGATGAAGAGCACGACCAAGGGAAGGAGGATCAGCAAGACGGAAGGTGTCACAGAGCAGAACTGCCTCAGATGGACTGCCTGTCTCTGGAATTTTCTGTGAAAAATAGGCTTCTAACTTGGTTACACTAGGGTTATTTTGGGTGTCTGTCTCATCCTTCTGGACCTAATCCTGACACAGAATTTGGCACCAGATATGAGATGACGCACACAGCTCCACACATTTTTTTCTTTGCACTCCATTAGGATTTAAGAAGCCAGTCCATCTCAATCTTTGAATTAATCATTTGTCCCATAAAGGTTTATTACCATTGGCTCTCCAATATTTTGATTTCTATGGATATTTTTCTTTCCCACTAATGCGATCACTTTAAATAACTGTTCTACCCTATATACTGCAGATTTTTAGAATGACTGACCTTGCGAAGTACATTTGATTGGCAAAATCACACCCAGAACCATTGCTTCAAGGCACTCTGGACATGTGGCTTTTTTTGTTTGTTTGTTTTTGTTCTGTAGAACAGGAAGCAATGGGGAGCAGATGCTAAGGCAATCCAGAGTGTCTATACACACTTCAATCCAGCCTCTTAGGATGATTTATCTTTGTGCAGAGTAAGGTGTCTGGCCTCCTTTATGCCATTTCTGCATTTCCTTCTGCCCTGAATTCTGTCCATCTTCCTCTCTTCTTTATGAGATTTATGAGGTTTCCTCTTCTTTTCTTTCTTTTTTTTTTTTTTTTGATACTGGGGATTGAACTGAGGAAAATTTTACCTCTGAGCTACATCCTCAACCCTGTCCCTTTTTTCCCCCTTGAGACAAGGTCTTGCTAAATTGCCCAGGCTGTCCTCCAACTCACCAATCTCCTGCCTCAGCCTCTGGAATAGCTGGGATTGCAGGTGTTCGCCATCAATCGCTCCTGGCTCTGCTTTGTGAGTTTGTGCTCACCTTTCAAGATTAAATCAAATGTCACTCCTGGCAGAACAAATCCATCCTTCCTGCTGCTTATATAAGTTGCATTTTGAATACTCTTCGGTGATTATCCTTAGGTGAATCATATTTACTAGTTTTCAGATATACCTCTCTTTCTTGCTAAAATGTGAGCCCTCGAGGGTAGGATTGTAAATGACTGCCACTCTGTCTGCTGTGCCCTCCTCTACATTCCTATTTGTATTCTCAGCCTGGCACTTAGCATTTGCTGGGGAAATGTTTGTTGAACTAGTGAATATCGATAATGGGTCAAAACAAAACTACCTCCTCTCTCACACCAAAATCTCAGCTCTACCATGTATAGCTGGCAGGCAAATTGGGCACATTATGTGACTTCTCTGAGCGTTAGTGTCCATCTCTGTTAAGTGAGAGTAGTCATACCTAAAGTTGCTGGGAAGAATAAATGGTGCCATCCCCATGAAGTATTATTAGCACAGTCCCAAGCACACTCAGTGTCAGCTACTCTAACTGCCGCTGTCCATCTTGCACTCCTTCACTTTTCTCTCTCCTTGCTTTGCTTTTTTTTTTTTTTTTTTTTTTGCGGTACTGGGAATTGAACTCAGGGGCATTCTACCTCCGAGCTATACCCCCAGCCCTATTTTTTATTCTTTATTTTGAAACCGAGTCTCACTAAGTTGCGGAGTGCCTCACTAGGTAGCTGAGGCTGGCCGCGAACCCGGATCCTCTGGTCTAAGTCTCCCGAACGCTGGGATTACAAGCGTGCGCCGCCACGCCTGGCTCCTTACTTTGCTTTTAATAGCATTTCAACTCCAACATTTTCTGAGCCACAGCACTGTGCCAAGACAAACACAGCCACTACCTTGGGGAGTGTGCTGTATTTTGAGGAGGCACACACATAAACCATAAGCCACGATGAGGCGTAGCCTATGAATACTAGAAGTGTTCACTAGTTGCCATGGTAGCACGAGGGAGAGAAGCGGTCACTGTGGACAGGAGGCAGTCAGTGTGGGCTGGCCAGAAAATGGTTTACAGATCCTTGACTTGACTCTTGAAAGAGAACTAGGAGGGAAAAAGGCCTTCTGGGCAGAGAACAGCAGGTGCAGAGGCGGAGAGATGTCCAACACAGTATGGCTTGGGGAAGTGAAGCAGCGCGCTTAAACTAGGCCAGTGGTTCTCAGTCTTGAGCATGCAGCAGAATCCCCTGCAAGCCTTGATCCAATGCAGAATGCTGGGTTTCTTAAAGTTTTTGATTGATGAAATCTGGAGTAGGGCCTGAGATTCCGCCCCACACACACCCTTTTGTGTGTGTGTGTGTGTGTGTGTGTGTGTGTGTGTGTGTGTGTGTGTGTTACAGGGTATGGAACCCAGGGGCATCCTACCTCTAAGCTACACTCCCAGCCTGCCTTATTTTTTTTTTATTTGGAAACAGGGTCTCATTAAGTTGCTATTAGCCTCACTAAATTGCAAAGGCTTTCTTTAAACCGTGATTCTCTGATGTCAGACTCCCAAGTACTGGGATTACAGGTCTGTGCCACCATGCCCAGCTTGACTGCTATTCTTGGTCATTTTTAACCAGAGACTTCTGAATGAATGGTCATCATTGGCTGCATTTCTTCACATCTGGTCCTTAACCCCCTCAGTCTCATTCTGTACCTGCTGCTATAATGAAACAGCAACCTGAATTTTTTAAATTTGTTTCAATTGTATCACCTCTACTACTACCACAATGCCTGGGGAACCCACATAAGGAGCTCCAGGAAAAAAGTTAATCAATGTTGTTGAACATGCTACAGCAGAATTGAATTTTTAAGGCTCCAAGCCATTATTAACCTTTCTATTTCTTTCAGGAAACTCAAATTCAATGTTACTGTTTTTAATTTAGCTAACATAATCCAGCTGGTCCAAACCTGATAAAATTAAAACTAAATTGAGATTATGAGGCAGGAGCCCAGGATGACACCACCCAATCCTAGTCACTTGAGGCCCAAGATGGCACCACCTGCCTCAACCATGTGGAGGTTAACATAGGAAATCTAGGTCAGGAAGCAGAAATGAAATGACCCCTGTTATTGATCTAATCAAGACCTGTCCCACAGGGACTATATAATCTGTATGATTATGCCAGTTAGGGCTCAGACTCGGAGTTTTGCTCTCTGAGCCTCATCGGTGAATAAAGAGACCTGCTATATCCTACTCTGGCCTCTATCTCTTGTTCTCCATGAACCAAAGCCTTCTGCAACAATTATATGATATATAATTCCTAGAGATGTATGTTTTCTTGATCTGTCCCTCTGCTCCTTAGAAACAGGATGCATCTACCTTTGTATTGATTACTGTAAACAAATGTGTTGTTTACAATTTTAAGTTTCTTAGAGAGTTGAGATATAGAACTTGTTGGGCACTGTGAACATAAACAAAGCTTACCCTTCTTTCCTTTTTTCTTCCTTTCTCTCTCTCTCTCCCCTGCCCTCCCTTCCTGCCTGCCTTCCTTTTCTTTCTTCTTTGTTTTGTGTGTAATACTGAGGATAGATTCAGGGGGAATCTACTTCTCTATTTTTTATTTTGAAACAAGGTGTGGTTAAGTTACTGTGTACTGCTGGCCTCCAACCTGCGATCCTTCTTTCTTAGCTCCCAAGTACTGAGATTACTTGTATGTGCCACTGAGCCTGGTCAAAATTTACGTTTTGTTGTTGTTTGGTTTTTTGGTGGTGGTACTGGGGATTGAGCCCAGGGGCATTCTACCTCTGAGCTACACCCCCAGCTCTATTATATTTTTTATTTTGAAACAAGGTCTCACTAGGTTGATGAGTCTCAGTACTTGCTGAGGCTGTCCTCAAACCTGTGATCCTCTTGTCTAAGCCTCCCAAGTACTGGGGTTACAGGTGTGTGCCACCACACCCAGCTCCAAAATTTACTCTTGAAGGTTGTTAATTCAAACATCCTAAACAAACATGAATATCCATTAAATCTGGTTCAGATATATATTAGGATTGGTTTATTTCTTGGATTGGCAGTGTTTTGAGGGTTGGTAATACCCATGCTCCTGTGTTGAACATTCCCCATTCTTCTGGACCACTTATAATGCTGCTGTAAATCCTTGATGGCATGCTGACTTTTCATAGGCACCTTCCAACAGCAAAGGAGCTCTAATATCTCCAAAATAAATTTTTGACAGGCAGGATGATTTTTATAATGTCTGTAAGTCAAGGAGATCTAAGAAGCTTTAGAAACCAGACGGAGAGGCCCATTTCTTATCAAGAATTTTAATCCTTTTAAATGTGTTTTCTTCACTTTCTTCCTGCTGTGATTTTGCCGAAAACACCTTTCTCAGCTGTTCATATTTTTCTATCAGAATTTTCTAGGGTTAAGGGCTTCTGTCTTTTTAAAGTAAACATTCCTCTTGAACACAGTTTGAAATCCATTTGCTTTATTTGAT
>PVLC010047506.1:0-11064 GCA_004027655.1 Graphiurus murinus
TAAAATCTCACCTGAGCATTGAAGGCATATGCCAATGTATAGACAGAGCTCATAAGCAGAGGATGGGAGACTTATTGGTACCGAGGATTTAAGGAAATTTCAGTTAAATAATTAGCTGACCAGTTAGGCATGGTGGCACACACCTGTAGGAAATCCCAGTACTTGGGAGGCTGAGACAGGAGGATCGCACCCAGGATCTTTATGGTGAGATCCCAAGGGAAGGAGACAAGCAGGAGAGTGCCCCAGGAAAGCAGGAGTGGACTTTAACACTCTAGGCCCCAAGACAGGCCGAAGTCAGCCATGACTGGTATAGTACCACACACACATGAAGAAAAAGTAAGTGTGTGTGTGTGTGTGTGTGTGTGTGTGTGTGTGTGTGTGTGACTGGGGATTGAACCCAGGGGCATTCTACCTCTGAGCTAACCCCCCACACATACCCTAACTGAGTGGGGTGGCATACCCTTATAATTCCAGTACTTAGGAGGCTGAGACAGGAGAATCGTGGGTTCCCAGCCAGCCTCAGCTAGTTAGTGAGGCCCTCCCCAACTTAGTGAGACCCTGTTTCAAAATAAAGAATAAAAAATAGGGCTGAGGGTATAGCTTAGAGTTCAAATGTCCTTGGGTTCAATCCCCAGTACTGTAACAAAACAAAATAAAACAAAAACAAACAACCCCCCAAACAAACAAACAAACAAACAAAACAAAACTGTAATCCCAGTACTTGGAGGCTGAGACAAGAGGATTGCAGGTTTGAGACCAGCTTCAGCCACTTAGTGACACTCTCAGCAACCTAGAGAGATCCTGTTTCAAAACAAAAAAAATTATAAAAGGGTTGGGGTATAGCTTGGAGGTAGAATGCCCCTGGGTTCAATCCCCAGTATCACAAAACAAAACAAAACAAACAAGCAGATGTTAGGCTCCTGGAGTCTCCTGGCTGGATAATAGCAGGAGTGAGGATGAGCCAGGCCAACCTAAGACCAGAGGTACCTGGCTTCTCTTGCATCTGCTCAGATTCTTCTCTCTGCTTATTCTGTTATTGCTCTCCCTTTGTGGCTTTGCCTGTTGTGTTCTATGCGTCCCCCTGGTCTCACGGATGTTTTTGAGGTGCTGAGTAGGTGAGCAGTGCCTCTTTCACTCCTGGCTGCCCTGTTTCCCAGCGAGGCTCAGAGATCCTGATCCCAACGACCAGCACAACTCCTAGCCCAAACTGGATGCTAAATCTATCTGTGTGAGGACTTGGGCTTACAATCAAATCAATAGCATTAAAAAAAATATGTCACTGTCTTTATTCCCTTTGTTAATGTTTGAATTCTGGTGATACTTTAACATAAAAAAAAAAAGTTAGCTGGGTGTAGTGGCGCACACTTGTAATCCCGGTACTTGGGAGGCTGAGACAGGAGGATCACAAGTTTGCAGCCAGCTTCAGCTACTTAGTGAGGCCCGCTGCAACTTAGTAAGACCCTATTTCAAAATAAAGAATAAAACAGAGCCGGGCATGGTGGTGCACGCTTGTAATCCCAGCATTTGGGAGGCTTCCAAGCTCCACTCCCAGCCCTCTTTTACTTTTTTATTTTGAAATAGAGTCTTGCTATGTTGCTGAGGGTCTCACTGAGTTGCTGAGGCTGACCTTGAACCTGCCATCCTCTAGTCTCAGCCTCCCAAGTACTGGGATTACAAACCTGCACCACCATGCCCGGCCCTGATATCAGCATTTTCCAGCTAAACAGAAATGAATTGCCACTTATCTGATCATACCCATCTGATCACAGAAATCCTTGAGGTTATTTACAAACAGATAAAGGACACCTTGGGGGAGCCTACTTAGGGAGCTGGAGACAGAAGCTACCACTGTCACCCTGTGAGATTAGTGTAGGTCTCCTGTGTGTGGCTACAAGCTAAAGAGGTCACTACTCCCCTGCAATTTTCTCAGACACTTGCCAAACCACTCCACAATGAGCCACCTTCCTGGCTAACCACAGAGAGGGAAATGGGGAAGCAATAGGACCAGATTCTGGCTCTGATCAGCCTTGGAGGAATGTTTATCTCTGGGAAATCTCCAATGGCGCAGCTGCTTCTGCAGTATCTAAGGGTGATGCTCGCACAGCTCGGGAGCCACAGACCCTCAGCGGGCCAGGGTGCCTGCAAGAGGAGAGGAGAAAAGGGAGTGATGCTTTGTAAAGTGCCTTAAAAATCTCTCAAAATGAGGAATGAGGTACATAAATTTGGTCATATCCAAACTACAGATTATTGCACAGACATTAAAAATAAGGCTTGAAAAAGAATTAGTACTTGAGAGGCTGAGACAGGTGGATTGCAGGTTCAAGGCCAGTCTCAGCAACTTGGCAAAACCCTCGGAGATCCTGTTTCAAAATAAAATAGGTCTGGGGATGTAGCTTAGAGGTAGAATGCCCCTAGGTTCAATCCCTAGTAACACACACACACACACACACACACACACACACACACACACACACAATTGAAGGCACTCTATACTGTTAAGGAAAGATTTTCATGACATAATTTTAGATTTAAGAAGTAAGTTGCAAGCCAGGCATGGTGGCACACGCTTGTAATCCCGGTACTTGGGAGGCTGAGACCAGAGGATCTGGGTTCGAGGCCAGCCTCAGCTACTTAGTGAGGTCCTCCGCAACTTAGTGAGACCCTGTTTCAAAATAAAAGAATAAAAAATAGGACTGGGGGTAAAGCTCGGAGATAGAATGCCCCTGAGTTCAATCCCCAGTACTGCAAAAAAAAAAAAAAAAAAAAAAAAAAAAAAAAAAAAAAAAAAAAAAAAAAAAAAAAAAAAAAAAAAAAGTGTACTCATATGCTTGCAAATATTTGGGAAGTTTCTGGATGATATGGGAGAAACTATCCTATTTTGTAGATAGGAAGGATAAAGGAAGTTTCATTTTTACTTTATGCTCTTTTGGACTACTTTTATAATTTAAAATACATTTAAAACTCTTCTAAAATTATATGGTGAACAAGGCCAAGGACAACCAATACAAATATAATGTCTCTATACTAACCTAAATTAAATATAAAAATCATCTTCTCCATAGCATAATCCACATTTCTACATTATACGACGACATCTTTGCAAGCTTGCTCTGGGGCTTCTTCTGTTCAGTGGGGCTTCAGCTTTAGAGTGAAAGCAAGCTAAAGATGAACGTACCTACCAGATAGATTTATGGAGAGAGACAAACATGTATAAACACTGGACGAATACAGAGTAATCACTCACATCATCCGAAAGCCTTTGTAGTAGACATCCATCTGTTGGTTTGGGCTATCTAGCACACCTTCCCTCTTAGTCTGGAAACATCAGAGCTTCCCTCCTCTGACCCATGGGTCCCCGGGCATTGTCTCTGATGGTTTTCCAACCCTCCCCGTCAAAGCAATGGGCCATCCCCCGGCCAGGCCCTCCCTCCAAGCACCCCACTCTCCTAGACACAACTGTTAGTCCAGGAATAGATGTCCTAAGATGGACCAATCTGAGTCTTCCTTAAGATTTGACATGTGGGCCCTGAAAGGGAAATGTCTCTCTTCCTCTAACACCTTAATCTGTGTAGACCATGAAGGCTTGAATAAAGACAGGCAAAAGTAAAAAGAAATGAAAATGGGAGGGTGGCAGACGAGCTGATGACATCACCTGAATTCCTAGACTTGGCCATGTCTGAAGCCAGAGCATTTTTTTTTTTTGAACTTTTTATTTGTATGAATCAATAAATTCACCCTGGTGGCTAAGCTGGTGTTTTGTTTTGTTTTGTTTTGTTTTGCATACTAGAGATTGAACTCAGGGGCATTCTACCTCCAAGCTATACCCCCAGCCCTATTTTTTATTCTTTACTTTGAAACAGGGTCTCACTAAGTTGGGGAGGGCCTCACTAGGTAGCTGAGGCTGGCCTCGAACCGGATCCTCCAGTCTCAGCCTCCCAAAAGCTGGGATTACAAGCGTGCGCCACCACGCCTGGCTAAGAAGACCCTGTTTCAAAAAACAAATAAATAAATAAATAATAGGGCAGAGGGTATAGTTCGGAAGTAGAATGCCTCTGTGTTCAATACCTAGTACCAAAAATTTAAAAATAAAAGCTTTATTCTATGTCAAAGCAGAGAGTTATCTGCAAAATCAACTAGGGGAAGGAAAAAGGAGATGGACTCTGTCCTAATGATGTCTGAATCCAAGGCACAGTAGGGACCCAACTGACCTTAAATTCTTAAAATTCCCACCAGCTGAGCTTTATCAGACCAACATTGCTGATTCCTTGTCCAAAAATATTCTCAGCCACTGCGCGTCTACAGAAGGTGTCTAGAGTCCAAGTGTTTTGACTCTACTTATCTTCAAATCAATTAGATAAGGGTACCAAACTCTGATAATATTTGTCTAAAGTGTTATTTTGCAATGTAAATGAAAGCCCTTATTGTAAGAGTTTACAGTCTTATAATTCAATAGCAGAAAAAAAATAAGTCAATTTAAAAATGGGCAAAGGACCTGAATGAACATTTCTCCAAAGGAAACATAAAAATAGCCAACAGATGTATAGAAAGTGCTTAACATCGTAGTCATCAGGGAAATGCAGATTAAAGCCAGCGAGAGATACCACCTCACAGCAGTAGAATGGCTGTTATAAAAAAGAAAGGAGAGCAAATGTTGGTGAGGGTAGACAAAAGGTAACACTAGTAAACTGGTGGGGTAGGATAGAGATTAACACATCCTACCACAGAACCCAGAAATCCCTCTTCTGGGCATATACTCAAAGGACATTTCTTTTTTTGTTTGTTTTTGTTTTTGTTTTGTGTATGTATGGTACTGGGGCTTGAACCCAGGGGCATTCTACTCCAGCTCTATTTTATGTTTTATTTTGAGACAGGGTCTCACTAAGTTGCAGAGAGACTCACTAAGTTGCTGAGGTTAGCCTTGAACCTGCAATCCTACTGTCTCAGGCTCCTAAATACTGGATTACAGGCGTGAACCACCATGCCTGGCTACAATATGAAATTTCTACCTCAGAAATATATCTGTACTCCCATGTTTATTGCAGCATTATTCACAATAGTCAAAATATGGAAACGATGTAAGTATCTGTCAACAGAGAAACATGGTATATATAATATAGTACAATGGAATATTATGTAGCCTTTAAAAAGGAGATCTTGCCATGTGCCAAAACATGGAGGGACCTGGAGGACATTTTGCTAAGTAAAGTAAGCCAAACACAAAAAGAAAAATACTGCATGATCTCGCTTAGGTGTGTAATCTTTTTTTAAGAAAAGGTCAAATATACAGAGATTAGAAAATAAAACAGTGGTTATAATGGATGGGGGGTGAGGGAGGACATAGGAGTTGTAGGTCAAAGAACACAAAGAATAAAGTAATTGACATGTAGGATAAACAAGTCCAAAGATCTAGTGTATAACATAAGGACTATAGTTAATAAAATTGTATTGTATTAGGGTTTTTTTCATATGTAGACTTTAGCTATTCTGATCACACAGAAAAAGTAACTAGGAGTTTATAGATTCTGATCTACTTCACTATAGTAATCATTTTATTACCTATATGTATCCTATAATATCCTGTTGTAAGCTTCAAATATATACAATATAATTTATGTTTTTAAAATTAAAAAGAAAACTTTTTAGAATTTCTTGTTTTGTTTACTTTTGTTTAATAAAGAGCCAGCTAGGCATGGTGGTGAATGCCTGAAATCCCAGTCACTCAGGAGGCTGAGGCAGGAGGATCACAAGTTCAAGGCCAGCCTGGGCAACTTAGCAAGACCCTGTCTCAAAATAAAATATGAAAGGGGCTGGGGATTTAGTTCAGTGGGAGAGCACCCCTGGGTTAATCCCAAGGGAGAGAGAGACGCAAGGGAGCACATCTGTAGTCCAGGCTGAGACATAAGAATCTCTTTTTCTTTTTCTTTCTTGTGTTTGTTTGTTTGTTTGTTTGTTACTGGAGATTGAACCCAGGGGCATTCTGCCTCTGAACTATACTCCCAGCTCTATTTTTACCTGTGATCCTCCTGTCTCAGCCTCCCAAGCACTAGGATTATAGGTGTGCACCACCATGCCCAGTTAGAGTATCCTTTGAGCCCAGGAGTTTAGGGCCAGCCTGCGAAACATAGGGAGATACGAGAGAGAGAGAAAGGGAGAGAGAGAGAGAGAGAGAGAGAGAGAGAGAGAGAGAGAGAGAGAGAGAGAGAGAGAGAGAGAGAGAGAGATATCAGAAGAAGCTCTTGTTTTCTCGAAGAAAAATAGAATACAGCCTGGCATTGGGAGGCTGAGATGGGAGGATCGCAGGTTCATGGGCAGCCTCAGCAACCTAACAAGGCCCTCCACAACTTAGTGAGATCCTGTTTCAAAATAAAAAATAAAATAGGGCTGGGGGTGTAGCTCAGAGGTAGAATGAAGATAACCTGAGATTAATTGATCATGTGCAAAATAGAGATGGGCTCCACCTTGAAGCTTAATTCATATTCTCCTCCAGTTTTTGCAGTGCACTGAACACTTACAGAACTATCTAAAGTAGAAGAAAATAGTCATGTCTATCACCACTACTTGCTTATAAAAAGTAGATACTCTCTAAACATCCTATAACTAGGATTGGTTAGGCACATTATATTATTCATATGACTTTTTAAAAAATCATATTTAGATGCCGGGCATGGTGGTACATGCTTGTAATCCCAGTACTTGGGAAGCTGAGACAGGAGGATTGCGAGTTCACAGCCAGCCGCAGCTACTTAGTGAGACTCTCAGCAGCCTAGTGAAACTCTATTTCAAACTAAAGAATAAAAAATAGGGCTCGGGGTGTAGCTTGAGGGTAGAATTTCCCTGGGTTTAATCCCTGGTACTGAAAAAAAAATCATGTTTAGAAGAATTTTTAATATTTGGAGAAGCCGGGCGTGGTGGCTCACGCTTGTAATCCCAGCATTCGGGAGGCTGAGACCGGAGGATCCAGGTTTGAGGCCAGCCTCAGCTACTCAGCTACCTGTGAGGCACTCCACAACTTAGCGAGACCCAGTTTCAAAATAAAGAATAAAAAATAGGGCTGGGGGTGTAGCTCGGAGGTAGAATGCCCCTGAGTTCAATCCCCAGTACCGCAAAAAAAAAAAAAAAAAAAAAAAAAAATATTCGGAGAAAATTTTTAGTGTTATATTTTTTAAAGTAGGCCCTAATATATAAACAGTCCAAACACATATATAGTCATGTATCTATTAATGATGAGAAATGTGCCATTAAGCAATTTTATGTGGTGGGAACATCATAGAACACTCTTACAGAAACTTATGTGATACCACCTACTACACATCTCAACCATACTATAATCTTATGGGACTACATATTAAGATCTGTTGCTCTTCAAAACATCATTATGCAACATATATTTATTTATTTATCTTTAAGTGGTAGAATGATTCATATTTTCTCCTTTGTATCAATAAACATTTTGAAGCTGGACATGGTGGTACATGCCTGTAATCCCAGTATTTAGGAACTGACATAAGAGGATCACAAGTTCAAGACCAGTCTTAGCAACTTATCAAGACCCTCAGTAACCTAGTGAGACCCTGTTTTAAATAAATAAATAGGGCTGGAGGTGTAGCTCAGAGATACAATGTCTCTGAGTTCAATCTCTAGCACCATAAAAATAAAACCAAAAAACCCTAAAACCCAACAACTATAAAGTAAATAACTAATAAATTTAATTCCACAAATACTAAAATTTATGGATGGTAAACTGGGAATGTAGCTCAGTGGCAGAGTGCTTGCCTAGCAAGTGCAAGGCCCTGGGTTTGATCCCCAGCAAAACACACACACACACACACACACACACACACACACACATGCGAATGCACATGTGCATGCGCATTTTTATTTTATTTTACGGATGATAAATACCATAAACAAGGTCAAAAGATTAAATACTAATGATGGTCAAAGGTTTTTCTTTAATCTATGAAGCGTGCTATGGTTTGGATATTATTTACCCCCTAAAGGTCCATGTGTTGGAGGGTGGAGTCAATGGGTGGCATTGTGGAACTTTAAGAGAGGGAGCCTAGCAGGAGTCTTTGGGTCTTGGGAGTGCTGCCTTCCAAAGGGAATGCTGGTCTCCAGGCATGAGTTCACCTGCCAGCCAGTTGTTACAAAAGCCAGAGCCTGACCCCTGACCTCTGGCTTCCTGTTTGGTGATGCCATTTCTTCCTCCCACACATATTTCTTCCTGACCACAGCCATTGCCATCCATGGAAAGGGAACTTGGCCAAGAGAGGGTAGCCCTCACTAGAGCTTGTGTCATGACGTTTAGATTTTCAGCCTCCAAAACTGTGAGCTTAAAAAACTTTGTTCTTAATAAAGTTTGCCTGCCTCAAGTATTTGTTATAGTAATGCAAAACAGACTAATACATAAGCATTTGCAATTCATAAGAAAAAAACTAACAATCCAATAGACATAGGCAAAGGACATGAACCATCTGCTCATCAAATTCAAGTAGCTTTTAAACATGCAAAAAATAAACCTCACAAAATTTAACAGATGAAAATTAAAACAGTGAGAATTGTACTTTTCAACATATACATTGGCAAATATTTAAAAAGCTCAATAAACAGAGTATTAATAAGATGGGAAGTGGGGAGCAGTCATTGATTAGAATATGAATGGATACCATCTTTGGAAGGTAATTAGTTAAGATCTTTAACATTTAAAAATGCAAACCACCCAAAAGAATGGAAACCAGACTATCAGATCAATGTATGTGTATCTATGTTTATAGCTGCACAATTCACAATTGCCAAACTATGGAACCAGCCAAGATGTCCATCAACAGATGAATGGATTACAAAACTATGAGATATGTACACAGTGGAATTTTACTCAGCCATAAAGAAGAACAAAATCATGTCATTTGCAGGGAAATGGGTGCAACTGGAAAACATTATGCTAAATGAGATTAGTCAGTCACAAAAAGTAAAAAATCATATGCTCTCCCTAATATACGGAAGCTAGGGAGAAAGTGGGACATAAGAGGGACTCCAGATGAAGGAGAAACCTTAGATGAACAAAGAAAGTGACTTAACTGAAGGTGATGGGGGGGAGGGGGAAACCCTAATGCACATGATATACTTTCACAAACATATCAGTCACTAAACTGAATTGAGAAGGAGGGAGGGGGAGGGAAGGGGAGGGAATGGGGTGAGAATTGGGGAAGGGTTAAATGAAAGATGTGTGTATGTATCCTTTACCCGCTTGTACCTAAAAAAGATATATGATTACAATGCACCAATTAAAAAAAAAATGCAAACTGTCTTCATAGGGACAATTGTACTTCTAGGAATTTATCCTATGGACACAGTTGCACACATAGTCAAAGATATATACACACAGATATTCACTCTACAATTATTTCTAACTGCAAATAGATGGGAACAGCCTCAGTGTCCTTCAATCGGGGATTGATTGAATAATTATGGGCCTCTGGTATGAAAGAATGCCAGGCAGCCATTCCTAAAGAATGCTGTGGATCCACACCATTCCTAAAGAATACTGATGTGAGGGCAACTCCAACATATATGATGGGGGAGGGTGGGGCACAGATGATGCAGTTGGGGGGTGTGTTCAAAAGGAGATGGCTATGCCTTGTGTTCTGGAAGAAAGTGTGCTAGCAGTGGCTGCCTGGTCTAACAGGGAGAAACTTCTGCACAGTTCCAGTTTTCAGCTATGCACACTTATTTTTCCATCTTGAAAACCAGCTAAGCCGAGCGTGGTGGCGCACGCTTGTAATCCCAGCATTTGGGAGGCTGAGACCGGAGGATCCGGGTTCGCGGCCAGCCTCAGCTACCTAGTGAGGCACTCCGCAACTTAGTGAGACCCGGTTTCAAAATAAAGAATAAAAAATAGGGCTGGGGGTATAGCTCGGAGGTAGAATGACCCTGAGTTCAATCCCCAGTACCGCAAAAAAAAAAAAGAAAGAAAGAAAAAGAAAACCAGCTAATTTTTTAAAACGAGTTTTAAATGACCTTTAAGTGAGTTGGGGTAGAAGGGACCCGTGGCACCTTGAACTCTACTATCACAAGAAAGGAGGTTAGACATCCACCCGAACAATGAACCACGGAAAGCCAAGCGCTGAGGGAAGGAGCAAGGCCAGGGAAAAAGTGTTTTTCCAATAAAATAAAATACAACGTCGTGCAGATAAAGCGAGGCAGCAAGGGCGTTGGAGAAGCACAATCCCCGCGCTCCTCGGGGACCACTTCGTGCCATCCGGGGGTGACGCCCGCCCAGGCTTTGTAACTCCCGACCGACCAGGCCCTGGAGCCGGTGCCCGAGGGTGGCGCAGGTGAGCGCAGAGGTCCAGCCCCGGGGCAGCGCTGTCGGGTGTGCAAACTTTGCCACGCTTGGGAAGAGCTCGGGGCTCCGCTGCGCCCCGCCCGCGCCGCCACCTCCACCCCGGCCCGCCCGGCCCCGCGCGCATTCCTAAGGCCACAGTGCGACCCAGCGGGCCGCGGGGAAACTGCGCCGGACAGCCCCGAGCCACCTTCCACCTGTGAAGGCGACCCGGGAGCTGTCCCCTTCCTCCTTTGTAAATGGAGAGAGCCAATCTGTTTGCTGAGACGCCGTGGCTAAGTCTCCTTACTCTCACACTTCCCACACTGTAGATGAAAGTGACGTGCTGGAAAGTCCGGCTGAGAGACCTAGAGGTTTCCAATTCCAAATTTCAGACATCTGCTGATTTTTAGATTCCAAGAAAGGAACTGTCTGTTTCCATCTCAAAGATGACTCTAAGAATCTAGTAAAATCTATAGATAGGATCAACAGGCTCAATGCTACCTCCTTCCTGGAATGTCCGCCTGGCTTGCTGTCACTGCCTTTGCGATTGTCTCAGCCCTCACTGCCTGTGCTGCAAACTGTGCTGCAAAGTGGCCCCCTCACCAGACCCTGCCAGCTCCCTGCGGCAGAGACGGTTCCTCATCTGTTCTAGAAGAAGTGGAAAGACAGCAACCACACTATAGATGTTAGGAACAGCAAAGACAATAGAAGACAGCAATGGCACAACAGCAACACTCACC
>PVLC010047507.1:0-11060 GCA_004027655.1 Graphiurus murinus
AAATAGAAATATATATTACTATTATTATTATTTTTTTTTTTTTTTTGCGGTACTGGGGATTGAACTCAGGGGCGTTCTACCTCCGAGCTACACCCCCAGCCCTATTTTTTATTCTTTATTTTGAAACAGGGTCTCACTAAGTTGCGGAGTGCCTCACTACATAGCTGAGGCTGGCTGTGAACCCAGATCCTCCGGTCTCAGTCTCCCGAATGCTGGGATTACAAGCGTGCGCCACCACGCCTGGCAGAAATATATATGATTATTCTTTCTGAATTACTGACAGAATTTCTAGGGTGATCATAGTTCAGCATAATGGGATGATGTATACTCACATGCATACTCAGTCTGACACAACAGACTAAAAAACGTTAGCTTTTGCTGGGCGTGGTGGCACACGCTTGTAATCCCAGCATTTGGGAGACTGAGACCTGAAGATTTGGGTTCACAACCAGCCTCAGCTACTTAGTGAGGCTCTCCGCAACATAGTGAGAGCCTATTTCAAAATAAAGAATAAAAAATAGGACTAGGAGCCAGGTGTGGTGGTGCACGCTTGTAATCCCAGCATTTGGGAGGCTGAGACCAGAGGATCCGGGTTCGCAGCCAGCCTCAGCTACCTAGTGAGGCACTCCGCAACTTAGTGAGATCATTTCAAAATAAAGAATAGCCGGGCGTGGTGGTGCACGCTTGTAATCCCAGCATTCGGGAGGCTGAGACTGGAGGATCCGGGTTCGCGGCCAGCCTCAGCTACCTAGTGAGGCACTCCGCAACTTAGTGAGACCCTGTTTCAAAATAAAGAATAAAAAATAGGGCTGAGGGTATAGCTCGGAGGTAGAATGGCCCTGAGTTCAATCCTCAGTACCGCAGAAAAATTAATTAATTAATTAATTAATTAATTAATTAATGTATGTTAGCTTTTGCTTCCCATAACACACACTCAGAATGTCTGTTCACCCTTGCTCTTTTCAAGGTCTCTTTAAGGTGGTGACAAGGACCACTGGATGCAATAATTAAAGAGAAATCTCCTTAACCCCTCCTCGCAGATCTCTAAACCATGTTTTCATCCCAAATCTGCCGAAATCAAAGCTCTTTCAGGAAACCCTCAAAACCAAGATTTCTCAGGGCCTTGAAAATCTTTACCTGTTTCTAAGATGGGCCCAGGGAAGTAGCTGGGTTCACAAGGATGTCAGTTAACTGCTGGCAGGTGACTGTGATGAGTGTCAACCTAGACTGGTCAAGACAGAGCAGGACAGGAAGGACCTGCTTGGCTCCTCCAGTTCTCTCCCTCAGAGAGGGTCATCCCAACCAGCTTCTGCTATCTCCAATAAGCTTCTCAGCTCTGTCAGACTAAGACTGTCAGTTCTAAGACTTTCAAATGACAGAGTAGAAACCCAAGAGCCCTAAAAGACAATCAGTCTGCAAAAGAAAACCTTGGGTAGTAGATAGCTTTATTTATTTATTTATTTATTTTCGGTACTGGGGATTGAATTCAGGGGCATTCTACCTTCAAGCTATGCCTCCAGGACTATTTTTTATTCTTTATTTTGAAACTGGGTCTCACTAAGTTGCAGAGGGCCTCACTAGGTAGCTGAGGCTGGCCTCGAACCTGGATCCTCCGGTCTCAGCCTCCCAAATGCTGGGATTACAAGCGTGCGCAACCACGCCTGGCAGTAGGTAGCTTTATATAATCAAAGATAACCACAATTTTGTGGAAAATATGATGGTATCAATTCTCTCTCTTTTTTAGTACATGGAATTGGGCCCTGGAGCATTCTACTTCTGAGCTACACCCCCAACTCTATTTTATTTTTCATTTGGAAACAGGATTTTGTAAGGTGCTAAGGCTGGCTGTAAACCTGTGATCCTTCTGTCTCCACTTTTCAAGTACTGAGATTGCAAATGTGCACCACCACATCCAGCCCAATTCTCTCTTTTTAAAAAAATTCCCCTAGTGAGGCACTCTGCAACTTAGTGAGACCTGGTTTCAAAATAAAGAATAAAAAATAGGGCTGGGGGTGTAGCTCGGAGGTAGAATGCCCCTGAGTTCAATCCCTAGTACCGGAAAAAAAAAAAAAAAAAAAAATTCCCTTGAAAAAGGACAGTGTTTTATTCTGCAAAGGAAAAATTCAGGAAGTAAGCACTATGCACCAAAACCACCAGGTTTTCTGGTCACTGAGCAAGCTGAGAAGTCTTTTGCCTTTCAAATGTAAACAATTCATATGAAAACAAAAGTAAAGCCAGGCATGGTGGCACATGCTTGTAATTCCAGTACTTGGGAGGCTGAGAAAGGAGGATCATATGTTCAAGGGCAACCTCAGCTACTTAGTAAAACTCTGTTTCAAAATAAAGAATAAAAAATAGGGCTGGGGGTATAGCTTGGAGGTATAATGCACCTGGATTCAATCTCCAGTACTGAAAAAAAAAAGTGTATTATCATATAGCATTCCCAAGGTATGATTTTTTTTTTTTTTTTTTTTGCGGTACTAGGGATTGAACTCAGGGGCTTTCTACCTTCGAGCTATACCCCCAGCCCTATTTTTTATTTTTTATTTTGAAACCGGGTCTCACTAAGTTACGGAGTGCCTCACTAGGTAGCTGAGGCTGGCCGCGAACCCAGATCCTCCGGTCTCAGCCTCCCAAATGCTGGGATTACAAGCGTGCGCCACCACGCCCGGCTCCAAGGTATGATTTAATAGATAACTCGCCGGGCATGGTGGCGCACGCTTGTAATGCCAGTACTTTGGAGGCTGAGACAGGAGGATCCGGGTTCATGGCCAGCCTCATCTACTTAGTGAGGCCCTCTGCAACTTAATGAGACCCTGTTTCAAAAAAACGAATAAAAAAAATAGGGCTGGGGGTATAGCTCAGAGGTAGAATGCCCCTGAGTTCAATCCCCAGTAACGCAAAAAAAAAAAAAAAAAAAAAAATAGAGATAACTCCATGAACTACCTAGATGCTCTTTGTATAAAATCAGTAATATTCATTAGCATATTACACTTTCACATATACCTTCAGTTTACAGATGAGGAAACAAAGAGTCAGAGCAATTTATACGATGTCATACAACAAACAGAACCAATTCTCAAAACATCTCAGACTAAAATATCTTTTTTTTGTGTGTGTGGTAGTGGGGATGGAACCTGGGGGCATTCTACCTCCGAGCTATAGCCCCAGCCCTATTTCTTATTCTTTATTTTGAAATAAGGTCTAAGTTGTGGAGGGCCTCCCTAAGGAGCTGAGGCTGGCCACAAACCCGGATCGTCCAGTCTCAGTCTCCAAAATACTAGGATTATAAGTGTGTGCCACCATGCCCGGCCAGACTAAAATATCTTGATTTCCCCCCCAATGTATCACTTAGGAATTGCTGCTCTAAGCCAGTTGTGGTGGCACAGGCCTATAATCCCAGAACGTGGGAGGCTGAAATGGGAAGATTACAGGTTCAAAGTCAGCCTCAGCAACTTAGCAAGATCCTATTTCAAAATAAAAAGTAAACCAAGCGCGGCAGCACTCTGTAATCCCAGCACTTGGGAGGCTGAGACAGGAGGATTGCAGGTCCAAGACCAGTCTCAGCAACTTAGCAAGACCTTGTTTCAAAATTAAAAAATAAAAAAAGAAGACTGGGGGTGTGATTTAGAGGTAGCATGCCCCTGAGTTCAATTCCTAGTACCAAAAAAACAAAACAGCTGGGTGTGGTGGCACACGCTTGTAATCCCAGTATTTGGGAGGTTGAGACCGGAGGATCCAGGTTCACAGTCAGTCTCAGCTACTTGGTGAGGCCTTCCGCAACTTAGTGAGACCCTGTTTCAAAATAAAGACTAAAAAATAGGGCTGGGGGTGTAGCTTGAAAGTAGAATGTCCCGGGGTTCAATCCCCAGTACCGGGAAAAAAAAAAAAGAAAAGAAAAAAAAAAAGAAATCACAAAAAATGGGATGTGAGATTCAAGAAATCTGCAGACATTTAGTTCAACCCACAAAGAAATTGCATTTTTCTCTGCTTCTATTACTGGATGGGGTTAGGAAGACATGGGCTCTGCTTAGAAAAAGGGTCTTTTTAAAAATCCCTAAATTAGCCGGGCGAGGTGGCGCACGCTTGTAATCCCAGCATTCGGGAGGCTGAGACTGAAGGATCCGGGTCCGCAGCCAGCCTCAGCTACCTAGTGAGGCACTCCGCAACTTAGTGAGACCCGGTTTCAAAATAAAGAGTAAAAAATAGGGCTGGGGGTGTAGCTCGGAGGTAGAATGCCCCTGAGTTCACTCCCCAGTATCAGTATCGCAAAAAAAAATCCCTAAATTAAGCCGGGCGTGGTGTCGCACGCTTGTAATCCCAGTATTCCCAGCATTTGGGAGGCTGAGACCGGAGGATCCAGGTTCACAGCCAGCCTCAGCTACCTAGTGAGGCACTCCGCAACTTAGTGAGACCTGGTTTCAAAATAAAGAATAAAAAATAGGGCTGGGGGTATAGCTCAAAGGTAGAACGCCCCTGAGTTCAATCCCCAGTACCACACACAAAAATAAATAAATAAAAAATTAAAAAATCCCTAAATTAGGGGGAAGAGTGAGGTTCATTTAAGGAATTATTACCATCGGCTATGTGTATATATGTGAAAATACCAATGTCAGTCTCAGAACTCTGTATGGGGAAGGGGAGAGATGAAGAGGTGGGGGGGGATCAAATGCTGTGTGTATGTATCTCACTATCAACATGATTTACATTATGATGTGAGACTACCATGCACCAATAAAAGCATATATGTATATATATATATTTTTTTGCGGTACTGGGGATTGGGGGATTGAACTCAGGGGCATTCTACCTCTGAGCTACACCCCCAGCCCTATTTTTTTTTTTTATTCTTTATTTTGAAACCGAGTCTCACTAAGTTGCGGAGTGCCTCACTAGGTAGCTGAGGCTGACCGCGAACCCGGATCCTCCGGTCTCAGCCTCCCGAATGCTGGGATTACAAGCGTGCACCACCATGCCTAGCTCTAAAAGCATATTTTTAAAAATCTCTAAATTAGCTGGCCGTGGTGGCACACACCTGTAATCCCAGTACTGGAATGCTGAGACAGGAGGATTATAGGTTCAAGGACAGCCTCCAGCAACCAAGCAAGACCCTGTTTCAAAACAGAAAAAATAAAATAGTACTGGGGGCATAGTTCAGAGGTAGAACACCCCTAGGTTCAAATCAATCCCCAGTATCAAAACAAAAACAAACAACAACCAAAAAAAAATAGGGCTGGGGTATATCTCGGAGATATAATGCCCCTGGGTTCAATCTGCAGTACCATAAAATAAATAAATAAATAAATAAATAACCCTAAGTTAGAGCTAGACATGGTTGCAAACACACGGTAACCCAGCTACTCAAAAGGCCAAGGCAGGAGAATTTCAAGTTCAAAGTTGGCTTCAGAAATTTAGCAAGATCCTGTAACAAAATAAAATATAGGGGCCTAGAAAAGTGGCTCCAGTGCTAGAACACTTCTGGATTCAATCCTCAGTAGTGGTGGTGGTGCGGAGGCAAGGGGGGGGGGGCGGATAAAAACACCAGAACTTTACAGAATCAAGGGCCACCTTAGGACTATAATCTTATGGCTAAAGCCAGGGAAATAGGAGGTTAAGAATGTACCAGGTAGCTGGGTGTGGTGGCTCACGCTTATAACCCCAGCATTTGGGAGGCTGAAACTGGAGGATCCGGGTTCACAGCCAGCCTCAGCTAGTGAGGCACTCTGCAACTTAGTGAGACCCTGTTTCAAAATAAAGAATAAAAAATAGGGCTGGGGGTATAGCTCGGAGGTAGAATGCCCCTGAGTTCAATCCCCAGTACTGAAAAAAAAAAAAAAAGAATGTAACAGGTACCAGGCATGGTTAGACACACCTATAATCCCAGTACTCACAAGGTTGAAACAGGAGGATTGTAGGTTCCAGACCAATCTCAGCAATTGTGACACCCTCAGCAACTTAGCAAGGCCTTATTTCAAACTAAAAGATAAAAGGCTGGAGGTAAGCCAGGCATGGTGGTGCACGCTTGTAATCCCAGTACTTGGGAGGCTGAGACTGGAGGATCCAGGTTCGCAGCCAGCCTCAGCTACTTAGTGAGGCCCTCTGCAACTTAGTGAGACCCTGTTTCAAAATAAAGAATTAAAAAATAGGACTGGGGCGTAGCCCGGAGGTAGAATGCCACTGGGTTCAATATCCCCAGTACCAAAAAAAACCAAAAAAACAAAAACCCAAAAAACAAACAACAAAAAAAAAAAGAAAAGAAAAGGCTAGAGGTATAGCTTGGATAGCTTGGAGGTAGAATATTCCCAAGTGCAAAAAAAAAAAAGAAATGTAATGTACTTGGCTACTGTTTGACTAACCTTTGTTAGTCTGCCAACACCTAGAGTACAAATTGTATGTACTTAAGTAACAGCATGGATTAATTCTGGGGGGTGGTGGTAGTGCTGGGGATTGAACCCAGGGGCCTTCTACCTTCAAGCTACACACTCAGCCCTTTATTTTGAAACAGGATCTCACTAGGTTGATGAGTCTTACTACTTGCTGAGGCTGTCCTCGAACCTGTGATCCTCCTGTCTTAGCCTCCCAAATACTGAGATTACAGGTGTATGTCAAAACACTGACAAGTTGAGCCGGGTGTGGTGGCGCACGCTTGTAATCCCAGCATTCAGGAGGCTGAGACCAGAGGATCCAGGTTCTCGGCCAGCCTTAGCTACCTAGTGAGGCACTCCGCAACTTAGTGAGACTCGGTTTCAAAATAAAGAATAAAAAATAGGGCTGGGGGTATAGCTCGGAGGTAGAATGCCCCTGAGTTCAATCCCCAGTACCGCAAAAAAAAAAAAAAAAAAAACACTGACAAGTTAATGGGCTTCTAAATACATGCTTCTTGAAGAAATAACTTCTTATTTTGAGAAAGGGTCTCAACTATGTTGGCAAGGCTAGTCTTGAACTTCTGGGCTAAATCAACCCTCCTGCTTCAGCTTCCCAAGTAGCTAGGATTACAGGTGCAAGCCACCATACCCAACAATTCCTGGGTCCAATCAGGCCCTAGAGAGCTGTCACGGTCACACTAACTCTCAAATTTCAGTCATAGCCTGGCATGTTGGTGCACACCTGTAATCTCAGTACTTGGAAGGCTAAGACAAAAAAGGATCAAAGATTTGATGCCAGCCTCAGCAATTTAGGGAGACTCTATTTCAAGATAAGAAAAAGGGCTAGCCAGGCATGGAGGCACATGCTTGTAATACCAGTATTTGGGAGGCTGAGACAGCAGGAGGATTGTGAGTTCACAGCCAGTCTCAGTAACTTAGTGAGAACCTGTGTCAAAATAAAAGAATAAAATAGGGCTGGGGGTGTAACTAGAAGGTAGAATGACCCCTGGGTTCAGTCCCCAGTACTATTAAAAAAAAAAGAGCTGGAGGTGTAGCTCAGTGGTAGACCACTTCTGGGTTTGATCCCCAGTACCACACATACAATGTTTCACTCATGCTATTTCATTGTTTGTAGTAGGAGGGATTCCAGCTCTTTTTACTTTTTACTTTGAAACAGGGTCTTGCTAAGGTGCTAAGGGTCTCACTAAATTGCTGAGGCTGGCTTCAAACCTGCAATCCTCCTGTCTCGACCTGCCAAGTACTGGGATTAGGGATTACAGGCATGCACCACCATGCCTTGCTTTAGTCATGCTATTTCTTTTCTTTTTGGTGGTGGTACTGGGGATTGAACTCAGGGCATTTTACTCCCCCCCCCTCCAGCTACATCCCCAGGCCTATTTTATTTTTTATTTTGAAGCAGAGTCTCATTAAGTTGCAGAAGGCCTCACCATATTGCTGAGGCTGGCCAGAACCTATGATCCTCTTATCTTGGCCTCCGAAGTACTGGGATTATAAGTGTGTGCCACCACACCCAGCCATTCATGCAATTTCATAGAGATAACACAATCTCTTCTACCCTTTCTAGGGTTCCTTACTTCCTTCTCCCCAGCTTAGGCTCTATGGTCCATTATTACAATTAGTCCTTTATATACACCCTTTATTCCTCTGCCCTACTCTCCCTTAAAGTCACACAAACTTAAAAGATGTCAGTGCTGGTTAAATACCACTCTGCCCTTACTTCCTATCTGCAAATGCACAGCTGAACACATACTATACTGATTACCCTTACTTGAAACATATGGCCCCCTAATCTCAAACCAGCCTTTCATATAGCTGGGTATCCAAGCACATTTCCCTCATCCGATCAACTCCCCAAGGTCCAGACAACCATCTCGTGCCTTTTCTCTCTCCTCAGTGTCCCCTCTTTCCCTGTCTCCATTCATACCTGGTATTTTTGCTTTCTATTGCACTATGAAAACAAGCAAATGAGAAGAAACTTTTCAAATGGACCAACCACTGCACCACATACCCACCGGCTTCTGTGCTCGGCCTTCCCTCCTGGTTACTATGGAAGAACTATCTGTACCCCTATCCAAGTCCAACCCCTTACCCACAGATCAGATTCCATCTCCTCTTGGCTCCTCAAAGACACTGCTCAGGCATTTGTGCCCTCTCTACTGGTTTCATGCCCCTCGTTCTATCAGCATACAAACAGATCTATCTGAAAAACCCAACCCTCAACCCCATAGCCTCCTCCAGGAAACATTCCATGTATTTCCATCCTCACAAGCATGGAAACACAACCAGCCTTTATAGCAAACTCCTTAATAGGTGTCCATATTTCTATTGCTATCCCCACCTCTTCTGTGTTTTGTGGGGTTTTTTTTTGGGGGGTAGTGGGGGAGCAAGTCTCACTATGTTAACCTGGTGGGCCTCAAACTCCTGGGCTGAAGCAATCCTCCTGCCTCAGCATCCTGAGGAGCTGGGATCCATTCTTGCATTCTGTTTTTGTTTGTTTTGTTTAGGGAAAATGCTGAAGATTGAACCCAGAGGCATTCTACTTTTGAGCTACACCCCTAGCCCTATTTAATTTTTTAAATTTTGAAACAGGGTCTCACTAAGTTGCTGAGGACCTAAGTTGATACGGCTGGCTTCAAACCTCTAATCCTCCTGTCTCAGCCTCCCCAAGTACTGCAATTACAGGTGTGTACCACCATGTCCAGTTCCTGAACCCACTCCAATTAAGCGTTCACCTTCACCCTCTCCCAGTCTACTTAAACTCAAAAGAGTGCCTTGATGTTGAGAACAATGTCGGCTCAGTGTCCAGCTTACTTGACCCTTTGGCAACACTGGACACAGTTGACCACTCACTATCTTGAGGTTTTCAATCAATCTCTAGATTTTTCTCTTTCTTTCCTCACTAGAGGCTCATTTCCTGTTTCCTCTGCTAGGTTCTCTTCAGCTCTCTTGTCTCTAACACAGGAGACTCTAGGCCCCAGACCTCTTCCTATCTATACTACCTCCCCTAGGTATTCTTTTCTTTTTTTTTTTTCTTCAGTACTGGGGATTGAACTCAGGGGCATTCTACCTCCAAGTTATACCCTTAGCCCTATTTTTTATTCTTTATTTTGAAACAGGGTCTCACTAAGTTGCGGAGTGCCTCACTAGGTAGCTGAGGCTGGCCTCGAACCTGGATCCTCCGGTCTCAGCCTCCCAAATGCTGGGATTACAAGCGTGCACCACCACACCCGGCTCCTAGGTATTCTCATCAAATGGTTTTTGTGGTACTAGAGAGTGAATCCAGGGGCATTCTACCTCTGAGCTAAACCCTCGGGCCTTTCTTATGTTGTGAAACAGGGTCTCACTAAGTTGCAGAGTCTTGTTAAGTTGCTAAGGCTGTCCTCAAACCTGTGACCCTCCTGTCTCAGCCTCCCCAGTACTGGAATTACAGGCATGCACCACCATGCCCAACAGCATGTGGTTTCTGATACCATTCAAATTAACCTCTGCAGCCCAGACCTCTCCTCTGAACTTCAGAGTCTGACAGCCAATCATTGCTCACTGTCTCATCTTGAATGTCTAAGAAGCATCTCAAACTAACATGTCCAAAACTGAACAGCAATCTTCCCCCAAACTTGCTGTGATCTTACCTACCTGCCCAGCTTATTTCAACAGCCTTCTGGGTGGTCTGCTTTTGCCACCTATGTCCTCCTGCAGTCTGTTCTCAACACAGAAGCTAGCAATCTTGTTAAAAGGTAAATCAAGTCATGTCACTTCTCTGTTTAACCCCCCCCCCCCCAGTGGCTTCCTATTTCATACCAAGTTCAGCCCAAAGTCTTTACAAAGCCCTAGAGTGTCCTCCAGGGAAATCTAGCTTTCTCACTGCCACTCTTTCCCTCAGTCATTCTTGTCCTATCATGATGACCCCTGTTATACCCAAAACATGTCAAGAATACTCATGACCTTAGAGTTTGATGTCCTCGCTGCTTGCACAGCTATATTCCCAGATAACTACTTAGCTTATTCATCACTTTCTTGAGGTCTTTGCTAAATTGTCACTATATCAGAAAGTTCTGACTCTACCCATACCCCAATTCAAAATATCATCCCACCCCTAGCCCAGTACCTCTTTATCTTTGCTTTGCATTTCTCTGAAGCATACGATATCCTATGTATATATTTTACCACTTTGTCCAGAACAAGAATTTTTACTTATTTACTTTTGTTCTTTACTTACTTATTTATTTTTGGTGCTGGGGGTTGAACTCAGGGGCATTCTACCTGAGCTACACCCCTTTTTATTATTATTTTTTTTTGTGGTACTGGGGATTGAACTCAGGGGCATTCTACCTCCGAGCTATACCCCCAGCCCTATTTTTTATTCTTTATTTTGAAACCGAGTCTCACTAAGTTGCGGAGTGCCTCACTAAGTAGCTGAGGCTGGCCGCGAACCTGGATCCTCCAGTCTCAGCCTCCCGAATGCTGTTATTTTTTGTTTTGAAATAGGGCCTTCCTAGGTTGGTGAGAGTCTCACTAAGTTGCTGAAGCTGCCCTCAAACTTGTGATCCTGTCTCAGCCTCTCAATTACTGGGATTACAGATGTGCAACAGCATGCCTGGCTTTAGAACAAGATTTTTTTTTTTTTGTGGTACTGGGTATTGAACCCAGAGGCATTCTACCTTCGAGTTACACCCC
>PVLC010047508.1:0-11000 GCA_004027655.1 Graphiurus murinus
GAACCCGGATCCTCCGGTCTCAGCCTCCCGAATGCTGGGATTACAAGCGTGCGCCACCACGCCCGGCTTTACTACTATCTTATAAAAATGATTTTTACTGGGTGCCGTGATCATTCTCCTGACTTCTTAAACAAATAGCACAAACCATATTTTACCTTTTCTGTGAAAAAACATGCTGTAATTTCATGGGTGCAGGACCCTGAATGGTAAGGGTTCCTTTCCCATACACCCTACTGAAGGGTAAATCAAACCAATCACTGGTTTAATACAGAGATACAAAGGCTACTAAGATGGACCGGATATAGCTTCACACCTCCCTTGCCTACCCCACACCCTCACCGAGCACATCAAAGCAGACCTGTTCTCTATCCTCAGGTACACAGTGCTTACTAAAGCACACAGAGCCTCTGTTACTTCCGGCTGGCTGGTTTTTCTTTCTAGAGTCACCCCATGCTGCATTCTACCAGCTCTATTTCTAACCATTATTCCTGTGCCATGTCCTCCTCCACTCTTTTTCCTTTACTGGCTCTCTTGTCTGTCATCTCTAGGTTCTCTTCCCAAACTCAGGTTTGGGTGTGCAGAATCTGACCTCACACAAACAATGCCAGTCAATGAACATGTGCTTTCCTTGTAACACAGTGAGCTGCTATGCCAACTTCTAGATGTCCGGCCCTCCTCAATATGCCACTGTGTCTTCTGGAAATGCTCCTTTTCCAGTAAGGAAAAGCACTTTCCCAGCCAGGCATGGCGGCGCATGCTTGTAATCCCAGTACTTGGGAGGCTGAGACAGGAGGATCCAGGTTCCCAGCCAGCCTTAGCTACTTAGTGAGGCCTGCTGCAACTTAGTGAGACCCTGTTTCAAAATAAAAGATTAAAAACTATGGCTGGGGGTAGAGCTCGGAGGTAGAATGCCCCTCGGTTCCATCCCTAGTACTGCAAAAAAATAAGTAAATAAAATGAAAATAAATTGTTTTAAAAATGCCTGAGCAAGCTGGGCATGGTGGTGTACGTTTATAATCCCAGTACTTGGGAGGCTAAGACAGGAGGATCCGGGTTCGAGGACAGCCTCAGCTACTTAGTGAGGCCCTCTGCAACTTAGTGAAACCCTGTTTCAAAATAAAGACTAAAAAAATAGGGCTGGGGATGTAGCTCGGAGGTAGAATGCCCCTGGGTTCAATCCCTCGTACCGCCCCCCCCCCCCAAAAAAGAGCATTTTCCCCAGCTACCTCTAGGAATGAAACCACTTCATTCAGAAACCTGAGCACTTCACAATTCTGTGCCTGTTTTGGTTTCCCCATCACGTAAGAACAGGCAGTATACTGATAGAAGTTGATCACAAATTTAAAACATGAGTGGCTATAAATATGTTCACCATATGCCAACTCTTTTTTTTTTTGCGGTACTAGGGATTGAACTCAGGGGCATTCTACCTCCGAGCTACACCCCCAGCCCTATTTTTTATTCTTTATTTTGAAACAGGGTCTCACTAAGCTGCAGAGGGCCTCACTAGGTAGCTGAGGCTGGCCTCGAACCAGGATCCTCCAGTCTCAGCCTCCTGACTGCTGGGATTACAAGCATGCACCACCACGCCCGGCTTCAACTCAGTTTTTTTTTAAAGAAATAGAAAAATGAGCTCAGAAAATCAAACTATTTCCTGATACTTTAACACCACTGAAATTATGGTGATAGGATTCTCAGTTTCTGCCATTATATAGCAATAAGCTGCAGACAGACAGCTTTCTCCACTAAGATTATAACACGTGTTTAACTGTTTCCAAATATCCTATTCTTTTATAGCTGAATCAAAAGGGGAAAAAAAACTTACCTAATGGGCAAGGTCTAATCAGATAGACTTCTTATTGCTTCTCAAGAATCTTTCCTTGTTTCACCTGTTCAGTGTGCCAAGTCTTAAAACTGACTGTTTGTGTTCCTATCAGCAGCTGTGTGTAGAACGGGGTGTGCCTTGCATTTACTCACGCAAAAGCCCTGAGGAACAACATCCAGGCAATTTCTAAACCAGCCTGTCAGGTCACAGTTGGCTCTTTTATTATTGTTGTTGACGGCTAATTTTATAGTATTGTAATAAACAAATGTGGTCTGTATAATATCAAATTTGAGGAAACTTAAGATGAGTTTTTAAAAATTATTTTATAGCCAGGCATGGTGGCACACGCTTGTAATCCCAGTACCTGAGAGGCTAAGACAGGAAGATCTCAGGTTGCAAGCCAGCCTCAGCAACTTAGTGAGGCTTTCAACAACTTAGTGAGAACCTATTTCCAAAAAATAAATAAATAAATAAAATGGGTCTGGGGGTGCAGCCTGAAGGTAAAAGGCTCCTGGATTCCACCCCTAGTACCACACACGAAAAATTATTTTATTGGTACATTGTAATTACACATCATAGTAAGGTTCAAAGTGATAAAAGACGTACATGCACACAGATCTTTGTGTATATTACCCTCCATGCCCCACCCCACTCCCCCTCCTCCCTTCCCACATGAGTTAGGAAGATTGGTAGTGATGCCTTCACATATTGCCATGGCATTATTTGAACTGTTTCTTCTTCAGGCTTCCCTCTTCCCCTCCCTAACTCTTGCTCCTAACCCCCTTCAACTATTATACAGATCTCTCTTTGGATTATTTAAAGATCTTTATGTTTCCTATTTTCTCTCCAACTTCCACAAATGAAAGAAAACAGACAACCCTTGACTTTCTGAGACTGGCTGATCTCACTTAGCATAATATTCTCCATTTCCATCCATTTTCCTATAAATGACATAACTGTATGTATATGCCACGTTTTCTTTATTCACTCGTCTGTTGACAGACACCAGGGGTGGTTCCATAATTTAGCTATTGTGACTTGCGCTGCCATAAACATGGGTATGCATTTATTCTGACTTTAAGGTAAGTTTTATAAATGTTCCATGATTGCACCAAAATACTTTGTGTACCTTGTTTGTTAAATGCAACATTCCAGTTAGCTACTTAGTTATGATTTGCAATCTGATACAGCTTTATTTATATTTTTGCTACTTCATGTGTTAGTTTCTAAGAAAGGTGTATTAAAAACTGGGTCTAGCCAGGCATGGCGACACATGCTTATAATCCCAGTACTTAGAAAGCTGAGACAGGAGGATTGCAGGTTCTCGGCCAGCCTCAGTTACTTAGTGAGGCCGTTTGCAATTTAATGAGACCCTGTTTCAAAATAAAGAATAAACAATAGGACTGAGGGTGTAGCTCAGTGGTGGAATGCCCCTAGGTTAAATCTCCAGTGCCACAAAAAAAAAAAAAAAAAAAAAAACTGGATCGAATTTATTTTTAACAAATAAACCCACAATAATGTCTTAAAGGCAAATATAAAGCACCATTAAATAACAAAGCATGCAGTCCTTATTCAGAGGCATTAATTAATTAAGTCTGTAGGTTTCAATGTGTGACCTATGGAAATCTAGGACCCATGAAGGTGCTTTAAGAGTTTTGGAAACTTGTATTCAAATTTCTTTTTCCACCATTGTTATTTAACTGGAATTTAAAAATATATAGTCAAATGAGTTATATATCAAATTTAGAGACTTTTAAGTTACTTATGCCACTTTGATAAGATTTCTGCTTTTAGTGTATATATGTTGGTTGAAAATCCTATACATGTGTTGAGAAGGCTGTAAATTGCATTTTTCTCTCTCTTTTTCTGTCTTATTTGGAAGGAGGAGGATAGGAGAATTGATTCATGTGTCCACTCATGAAATTATCCAAAAAAGCACTCAATAAATGACAGGGAAGGCTTAGGAACATGTATTCAACATATGTTTGCTTTCATTCTGTTAAGACAATCAATTGAGCAATAAGGAATCAATGTGACATGTTGCATCAGAACATTTTATTATAGATCACTTTAAAGATTATTTTATTTGGGAGCCTTCTTGTCTGGCTTCTATAAATATAATAGAGCTATTCTGAATTTGGGTTACTTCTTGAGCTGGGCATAGTGGCATATACCTGTAATCTCAGTATTTGGGAGGCTGAGACAGGAAGATCACAGGTTCAAGAACAGCCTCGGCAACATAGGGAGACTTATAGCAACCTAGTGAAACCCTGTTTCAAAACAAAAAATGACTGGGGTTATAGTTCAGAGGTAGAATTCCCTTGGGTTCAATCCCCAGTACCACAAAAAAAGACTGAATTTGGGTTACTTCTTATCCATAGCCAGCTAGATACTCCTGCATAAGGTCTGAGGATATCTACATAACATTATTGCAGCCAACCTTTCATTGCCTCCGAAAACTGGTTTCGATGGTTGAAAAATAGCACCCCACCACATAATAGAGATGGAAATAGAACCATTCTAATGAAAGGAGTGAAAGCGAAGATCCCACCTCCAAGGCACCTAACTAGGACGCCACTGCACACATATGGGAAACCAATGGGGGAAGTTCCACCTTCAACCAAGCTCCCATTTGCATTTGGCTTGGAATAAAGCACTTCCTCCATGCATACATGCCTTAGGCTGCCAGATCATGGTAAAGTCTACCCAGCTATTTTATCCAGCATCTCCTAAAGAGTCTACCTCTCAAATCTCCACTTTCAGGCCCCTTTCATCTGGGAGGGAAAAGCTCAAATGCATCAAGTGCTTCTGATAAGCAACCCAAGAGGAGCTAGCAAAAGCAAGAGAATGGATGAAGATTTAAGAAAGAGCCCTAAAGTCATCACTACTGGGTCATTCAGAGGAAAGGAAGAGCTTTGAACCTGAGACTAAACATTCCTGGAAAAATCTAGGCCAAACCAGCTGAAAGAGAATCAAAAAGCAGCAGCCACCTGAGGATAGAGAAGCCAGTGTCCTTAAAGAGAAAGTGGAGGGAACTGCCAGGAAGATATTTGGAACCAACTACATGTGCCATCCCTCCCTGGATCTACATGGACACTCTGAGGCTATCAGAAAACACCACATAGGGCATGGTGGCGCACACTTGTAATCCCAGCATCTGTTTGAGACTGGAGAATCTGGGTTTGCAGCCAGCCTCAGCTACCTAGTGAGGCACTCCACAACTTAGTGAGACCCTGTTTCAAAATAAAGAATAAAAAATTGGGCTGAGGGTATAGCTTGGAGGTAGAGTACCCCTGAGTTCAATCCCCAGTACCGCAAAAAAAAAAAAGCCACATGTCCCAGTGGGCTCAAGAATTTACTCATGAGTAGAACCATCTAAAGTCAAGTCAAGGTATGCTTCAAAGAAGACAATAAAATGTTGATATAGCAAGCCTAAAATAAATGAGAATATATTTTGTGCTATATCAAAAGCTACTTCAGCCAGAGGCATGGCATGGTGGTGCACACCTGTAACCCCAGTACTTGGGAGGCTGAGACAGGAAACTCACAGATTTGAGGCCAGCCTTAGCACTTTAGCAAGGCCCTCAGCAACTTTGCAAGACTCTGTTTCAAAACAAAAAATAAAATAGGGCTAAAGCTATAGCTCAGAGATAGAATGCCCCTGGGTTCAAAATATTGATCACAGTAAAACTGTTTCTACTAACTTGATTTTTTCTAGGAATTCTGAAGAAATTTCTAGTATTATATTTTATCCACAGAACCATTTGTCCCAGCTTATGGCTATGTCATGAGGAATGTTTTATGTAAAACGCATTGTTACATAATACCATTAAAGCCAGGCTTGGTGGTACATGCCTGTAATTCCAGTGCTTGGGAGGCTGAGATAGGAGGATTGCAGGTTTGAGGCTATCCTCAGCAACATAGCAAGGCTATCAGCAACTTAGTGAGACCCTGTTTCAGAATAAAAAATAAAATAGAGCTGGGAGTATAGCTCAGAGATAAAATGCCCCTGAGTTCAACTTCCAGCATGAATAAATATAAATAAATAAATTAGAAAATTCCAGGCACAAGAAAAGTGCATGAGGAAGAGGGACCAGAGAAACTCCTAGTATTCCCTAGGTTGATGTGAAGGCAGCAGAGAGTCAACTCTGGCCCATGGAGATTAAGTGTGAAGGAAGGTCCCAGAAAAGTTGTTAAAGTCGAATACCAAGAAACTAAAGAGCAGGTTAAAGAGGGAAGATGTAGCTTATGATCTTGGGAGTCATAGTGCAAGAGCATTGTAAGAACTCAAGAGGATGCCTATCTCTATAGACTGGGTAGAAAAAGCTCATCAGAGCCAGCAGTAACCATACTTAGGAAAGGTCTAAGGGAGTTGCTGCTTTATCAGAAGCCAGAGAGATTCTCCTACCTTCTAAGTCACAACAATGTACTCCATCCACTTCCTCCGCATGCTCAGCCCATCTCATCTCAAAGGCTCCCTAACTGTTATGTTCAGGGTCCTTCGCTGTTTCCTCTCCCTACCTTGGGCAGAGGGAAAACCAAGAATCCAGGTTAGAACCTAATCCCCCAAGGCCTTGTCTTTGTCATCAGCCAAGCCTGGGATAAGGACATGTGTGGGAAGCAAGAACTATTTTCTGAGTGCACTTCTGAGAGAGATATTTGAAGACAGGAAGGTAAGGATATAGGAATCAAAGTAAGAAGATAAAACACTCAGTAAGAAATAAGAGTCATGTTCAAAAAGAGTAGGGGTTATTTGTTTTCTTAGCTGTGAGTTTCTTGAGTTCTCTGCATATCCTAGATATTAGTCCTCTATCAGAAGAGTAGCTGACAAAAATTCTCCCCCACTCTGTGGGCTCTCTGTTGAGGTTTTTGATAGTTTTCTTTGCTGCACAGAAGCTCTTCAGTTTAATGCAATCCCATGTATTGATCTTCCTTTGAGTTACTTGTGCTTTGGGGGTCTTGTTGAGAAAGTTTTTACCTGTGCCTATGTGTTGAAGTGTTGGTTCTATGCCCTTTTCAAGTAGCTGCAAGGTCTCTAGCCCGACTTCCAGGTCTTTGATCCACGTTGAGTTGACTCTTGTACAGGGTAAGAAAGTGGGGTGTATTTCCATTTTCCTGCATATGGTTAACCGGTTTTGCCAACACCATTTGTTAAAGAGGCTATCTTTTTTTCCAGTGTATGTTTTTGGCTCCTTTGTCAAAAATTAGTTGACTGTAAGCACGTGGGTCTGTTTCTGAATCTTCTATTCTGCTCCATTGGTCTATGTATTTGTTTTTGTGCCAATTCCATGCTATTTTTATTACTGTGGCTTTGTAATAGAGTTTGAAGTCAGGTATTATGATACCTCCTGCATGGTTCTTGTTGCTAAGAACTACTTTGGCTATTCTAAGCTTTTTGTTGTTCCAAATGAATTTAAGGACTGATTTTTCTATCTCTGTGAGGAGTGACTTTGGTAATTTCATGGGTATTGCATTGAATCTGTAAATCGCTTTTGGGAGGATGGCCATTTTGATGATATTTATTCTGCCTATTCAAGAGCCTGGAAGATCTTTCCATCTTCTAAGGTCTTCATCAATATCTTTTTTCAACTTTTTATAGTTTTCCTTATAGAGGTCTTTTACCTCTTTGGTTGACACCTCACAAAAGAAGAAATATAAATGGCCAATAAATGTATGAGGAAATGTTCTACATCATTAGCAATCAGAGAGATGCAAATCAAAACTACCTTGAGATTTCACCTAACTCCAATCAGAATGGCAATCATAAAAAACACAAACAACAATAAATGCTGGCAAGGGTGTAGAGAAGTGGGCACCCTAATACATTGCTGGTGGGATTGCAAATTAGTGCAACCACTTTGGAAACCAGTATGGAGGACCCTCAGATGAATGGGAATGAATCTATCATATCATCCAGCAATACTACTTCTGGGTATCTACCCAAAAGAATGGAAACCAAATTATCAGACCGACACACGTGTATCTATATTTATAGCTGCACAATTCACAATTGTCAAACTATGGAAACAGCCAAGATGTCCATCAACAGATTACAAAACTATGGGATATGTACACAATGGAATTTTACTCAGCCATAAAGAAGAACAAAATCATGTTATTTGCAGGGAAATGGATGGAACTGGAAAACATTATGTTAAGTGAGATTAGTCAGTCACAAAGAGTAAAAAAAAAAAACATATGTTCTCCCTAATATGCAGATGCTAGGGAGAAGATGGGGCATAAGAGGGACTCCAGATGAAAAAGGAGAAACCCTAGATAAGCAAAGAAGTTGACTTAACTGAAGGGGATGGACGGGGAGGGGGCATGCTAATGCACATGATGTACTTTCACAAATATATCAAAGTCAATCACTAAACTGAACTTGAGAAGGAGGGGGGGCAAGGGAGTGGGATGGGAATTGGAGAAGGGGTTAAATGAGAAATGTGTGCATATATGCCTTATCAGCTTGTACTTAACAAAGATGGATGATTACAATGCACCAATTAATAAAAATTTTTTTTAAATTTTAAAAAGGAGTGGGGGGAACCTCAATACAGATACACTAAAATAAAGACTTTTTAATGCTTTTATTAGTGCATTGCAATTATACATCCCAGTGAGGTTCTATGTGATACAAACACACAAGCACACAGCTCCTAGTACGCTTCCCCCACACCCCACCCGCTCCCCTCTCCCTCCCCGCACGCACTAGTGGAACCAGTAGGAATACCTTATATATTGCCAAAGCATTGTTTGAACTGTTTCCTCCCTCAATCCTCTTTTTCCCCTCTCCACCTGCCTCCCCAAATCCTTCCACTATACTACTGGTATCTCTCTTTCATTTGTCTAAGTCCCTTTTGTATCCCATTCTCTCTCTAGCTTCCACATATGAGTGAAAACATTTGACCTTTAATTTTGTGTATGTGTATGTGTGTGTGTGGGGGGGTACTACCTCCAAGCCAGTGTTTGTTATTGTTCGTGTTCTTAATGATTGCCATTCTAAATGGAATTAGATGGGATCTCAGTGTAGTTTATATTTGTGTTTTTCCTAATTGCTAATGATGTTGGACATTTTTTCACATTTTTGATTGGGTTATTTTTTAGTGCTAAGTTTTTTTAGTACTTGAAATAAACAGTTTTGTGTGAACAAAGGGGCTATGACTCAGCAAGAGACTCAGCCAGAAATGTAAAGGAAATTGTAGATAAGAGGAGCATAAACCATGAAAATGTAATATCCACAAGTTCATAAGAAATTGATAAGCAGCATCTTTAGAAATTGTTTAAGTATTTAGAGGAAATTAAAGAAATATGTAATGTCATAATTTTTTAAATAAGAAAATGAGATCTGTATATGAGAATATTATAAAGTATAAGCCATATATGAAAATCAGTCCTGAAATTCCATAGTTGTTTTTTTCGTTTGTTTGTTTGTTTTGTTTTGTTTTGTTTTGCAGTACTGGGGTTTGAACCCAGGGCATTCTACCTCCAAGCTACACCCCCAGTCCTATTTTTTATTCTTTAGTTTGAAACAGGGTCTCACTAAGTTGCAGAGGGCCTCACTAAGCAACTGAGGCTGGCCACGAACCTGGATCCTCTGGTCTTAGCCTTCCAAATACTGGGATTACAAGCATGTGCCACCACGCCAACAACAACTGCTGGTGAGGATGTGGAGAAGTGGGAACTCTAATACATTGTTGGTAGGATTGCAAACTAGTGCAACCACTGTGGAAAACAGTATGGAGGACCCTCAGATGTATGGGAATGAACCTACCATATGATCCACCAATACCACTTCTGGGTATCTACCCAAAAGAACGGAAACCAAACTATCAGACCAATGCATGTGTATCTATGTTTATAGCTGCACAATTCAAAACAGCCAAACTATGGAACCAGCCAAGATGTCCATCGACAGATAAATGGATTACAAAACTATGGGATATGTACACAATGGAATTTTATTCAGCCATAAAAAAGAACAAAATCATGTTATTTGCAGGGAAATGGGTGCAAGTGGAAAACATTATGTTAAGTGAGATTAGCCAGTCACAAAGAGTAAAGAAGCATATGTTCTCTCTAATATGCGGATGCTAGGGAGAAGATGGGGCATTAAGAGGGTCTCCAGATGGAAAAGGAGAGACCCTCGATAAAGAAGTTGATTTAACCAAAGGGAATGGACAGGGGTGGGGGACACCCTAATGTACATCAAGGTTACTCACTACTGAACTTGAGAGGGAGGGAGGGCGAGGGAGTGGTGTGGGAATTTGGGGAAGGGGTCAAATGAGAAATGTAGGCACATATGTTGTTATCAATTTGTACCTAACAATGATGTATGCTTACAATGCACGAATAATAAAAGAAAGAAAGAGAGAGAGAGAGAGAGAGAGAGAGAGAGAGAGAGAGAGAGAGAAAGAAAGAAAGAAAGAAAGAAAGAAAGAAAGAAAGAAAGAAAGAAAGAAAGAAAGGAATTAGCTAGAGGTGGTGGCACATGTCTGTAACCTCAGTGTCTGGGAGACTGAGACAGGAGGATTGCAGGTTCGAAGCCAGCCTCAGCAAGTAAATGAGGTCCCTCAGCAACTTAGTGAGATCCTGTTACAAAATAAAAAATAAAATAGGGCTGGAAGTGTCGTTTGGAGATAGAATGCCTCTGGGTTCAATCTCCAGTATTAAAAAAAAATATTCTAGTACTTCTAAAAGTTCTTGATCTCATGTTCTCTGCTGGAGACAGAAGCTCATAAAAGAAAATGTGTAAGCTTCTACTGTTAGGAAATTGAACATGCCGAGCATGGTGGCGCACGCTTGTAATCCCAGAATTTGGGAGGCTGAGACCGGAGGATCTTCGAGGCCAGTCTCAGCTGCTTAGTGAGGACCTCTGCAACTTAGTGAGACCCTGTTTCAAAATAAAGAATAAAAAATAGGGCTGGGGGTATAGCTCGGAGGTAGAATGCCCCTGAGTTCAACCCCCAGTACCACAAAAAAAAAAAAAAAGAACATATTTCACATGTATAATAGTGGAAACAGATTTATGTTTCACTCAGACACAAAGTATTTATGAACTCAGGGTTAGCCCAAACATAAAGATAAAATGCAGCATTATTTTTATTATCAACATCTGTGATATATATCTTTTAGTGGATTTTTGTGACTCTTTTGGGAAAAGGCAGCATTGAGAACA
>PVLC010047509.1:0-11061 GCA_004027655.1 Graphiurus murinus
TTCTGGTAAGCTCTGCCATTCAGTGTCATTGAGTTCTGTTGTTTCGGGGTCATGTTGACTCACTGTTTCTTTGGTATTTCTCCTTCCCATGGTTTCCTTGTTCTTAAATTTATAACTTTGCTGCTCTTGCACACTTTCTCTGAATTTATAGGTTTCTTATTTTTATTTTCTCTCTGTGAATGGTGTCTTGTACTGAGTTCCAATTACTCTGGTATTTCTTCTGCCTGCTCTATTGGTGTCTTTGGTGGGTTTCATTTGTTGACTTCTAGGATCTAGCAAAAGCTAAAAAGCAACCAATCCTCCGAGCAAACATACATAAATCGAAGCAATGCAAAGTAAAACAGTAAAAACGGAACAAAACAAGGCAAAAATCCCCAGAAAACAAGGACCTTCAGCAAGAAGCAAGATAAAAATTCCTGCAGGTTTGTAAGAAAAGACCTGGTTTGGCCTCTCCAGATATTTGGGTAGGTTTCTGCTGCTGTGGGCGGCCGACAAGATGGCGGCTGCTCCTGCTGCACACGCGCCAGCTCTGCCATTCTCCCTGGTCTGCTCCTTAGATTCTGATCGTTTCTTTAATCACTTTTAAGCTGCTTTTCTTCTCCTTCCTTCCATCGAGAAGCTGCTCTGCGGTCGTTTTGATTCAAGCTCTTCAGTGCAGTTATCTCTGCTCCGGCTCTGCGGCGAGAGGTGAGCTGGGATGGGCCTGCACGGGCTTAAGCTGGTCGTACCACGTGTTCTGGTCTCTGTCGGAGGTGCCTCGAAATGCCGCCTGACTAGGATGAGGCGTTCGGGAGTCTCTCACTCCGCCTCTGGCCGGTGGGGTGCAGAGGGTTGTTGTATATTTCTTTTTTAGTAGATCCCATGCTGGGGGCCGGCTCAATGGTGGCTTCCGCTCAGCAGCATGGCTCCGCAGCCGCGGAGACGTGCTTCTTTGCTCTCCCTGGTCGGCCTTCCAGATTCTGCTCAGCTGCGTTCCAGTTTTCACAGCGTTTTTCACCCTTTTGTTGCTTCTTTCTTCTTTAAAAAGTTGGTTCCACGACTGATTTGAATTGAGCTCACAGCGCCTCTTGAGACGTGTCTCACTCCGTCGCCATCTTCCCGGAAGTCCAAAAATATTTTTTAAATAAACATTTTATAAAAAAAGACATGAGAAACAGAAAAGCTAAAAGATGAGATCAATATATTAAGGAGAAAAAATCATTTCAATGTAATGAAAAGTATTCCAGGTGACTAGATAAAGATGAACATTTCTCCAATGTATTTTATAAAGTTAATATGATTGAATATTAAATTGATCACAGTAAATAGTCTAGCCCAGTATTACTTAGGAATATTGATGAGGAATTCAAAACAAAATCTTAGTAAATTAAGTCAGAATAATAGCACATTTTACTAAATAGGATTTATTCTGGGAATGGGAAGATAAGTTAATTATCATAAAATATATCAAATTAATCCATTATATCACAGAGTAAAGTGAGAAAGTTTTGAGATCATGTCAATAAATATTTAAAATCATTTGATAGAACACATGGCTTTACTAGTAATGGTATCATATAAAACTAGGATGAAAGGAAACTTCTCAAAGTAGGCCATTTACCCAAATCCAACAATAAATATATTCTAAATGACAGTTATAGAGTTGTATATATAAGTGCACATGCAGGCCCATACAAATGCATGTACACATGTGTTTATAAATAAAATCACCCTTTGAGGCTAAATAAATATTGAGTCAAAGAACTGTGGTAGGTATTCTTATAATAAAGTTTCCTAAAATGGAAAAAAAGGATTTCAAAATTAGTAAACTTAGAAGATCATGACAAAGGACCAGGTAATTATGCTCCCTTATATAGTTTGATCAAAATGGGCAACATAATTACATAAAAAAACTAAATAAATGAGTAAAAAATACATATTAGTAAAATAATTTTAAAGAATATGAATTTCTTTAAAATATTACAGACAGTGACACTTCTTACATGTGTCATGTGTGAAAAGTAATATTTTAAGCAATTGAAAGTATTTTATCTCCTATGATGGAATTTTGTAGAGGAATATTCTTTGATGTTCTGCAGATAACACTGTGTCTTCTAGCTATTCTACCCCCAGCCCTGAATTAATATGAATAACTCAGTTTTAAAATATTCCATTCTATGTCAAATAATGAAATGTGAAACTGAAGTGGCCACATGCATTTTTTGAGGAAAAAAAGGATAACTAAGATTAATAATATTATTTAATTGCAGCATTTTTGTTTCTGATTTCATTTTTGATTTTTTGTTTTGTTTTTTTTGAGATAGGTATTTCTGTGTTCTCCAGGCTGTTCTTAAACCCATGAACTCAAAATATCCTCTTGCCTCAACCTCTTTAGCAACTGGGACTATATGCAAGGTCCCTGTTACTGGCTGTTGCAGTGTTTTATTAGATGAGAGTAAATACAAAAAAGGATAGTGTAATCTAGAAAATATTTTAGGGAAAATAGAGAATATTGAATGAGAGTTGTTTGAATACATGCTCTGGTGGGTTGACCCTAACTCCCTTTTAAGTCTTTGAAATGGTTATGCAAGAAACTAAAACATGTGCCTTTAGTCCCAACACTCAGGATGATGAAGCTGGACAATTGCTGGAGCCCAGGAGCTCAAGACAAGCCTGGACAACATAGTGAGACTCCAACTCAAAAAGTGAAGAAAGAAGAAGGAAGAAGAAGAAAGATAAGATGTAATTTTAAACGTTCCATACTTTTCCCCCTATTTTATCAGAATTTACTTGGGAAGAAAATTATTGAAGCATTTAAAGCTGAAAGAATATTGCACTGTTGGAAGTATTTTTGATAATTAAAACTCAATTATGGAATTTACTAAATAAATTAAAACCAGTACATTTTACACCAAAATCACAGCATTAATGCATATCCATGATTGCCAGTCCTCTTTTACAGAACATCTGATTCTTCAAAGCTCAATTTGCTTAATTTATTCCAAAACTGGCATCAGCACAGACCAAAAATGGTTCAGTATCCTCTGCAACATGTACCCCTACCTCTAAAGCCATAAAAAGGAAGTGGCATATAGGAAACGGAAGTGAGGTACCGTCACATCCCTATTGTTTATAGATTGCATTTGTCTTATTTCTGTCCTATTTGAACATTTTTTCCTCCTCCTCCTCCTCCTCCTCCTCCTCCTCCTCCTCCTCCTTCTCACTTTCTTTCTTTTTTTGCAGTTGACTACTGTAATTGACTGAGACTCAGCTACTTGTTGCTAGAGTATGTTACAGTCTGTTTAAACATCAAACTAGGTTACATGTCACTGTTTGGAGAAAATTTTAGATCAACATGTACAAAAGTTTTAGTCCAAACTTAATAAAGCCTATGGCTACAACAATATAAATTGTATGATATACTTCCTTAAAGTATTTATAATCCAGAAAAGAAACTGCCTATATCCACAAGTAATTCACAATAGAGACAGAACACATCATACACAAGAAGAGCAAGAATGCAAATGATTTATGTCCAAACTGGGTAGAAAATAGTTTAGTACAGATAAGTATTTGATAAATATTTACATATTACTACAAACAAATCTTATAATATTAAATATTATAAAATATATCCTTGTTTATTTCTATTGTATTTAGTAGTTGCAGACTTTAAAAGTAACTGCAAACGAAGAGAGTAGGTGATTGAGATGCAACATTTTTGAGTACTCACTTTGCACAGAAGGTTGACATGAGAAGCATGCTTTGCAAAAGTGAAAAGCAGGTGTACATTCTTTTTAACTAAAAATAGGGTAAGCGGCTATATCAAGTGGTCAGCATCATGTTAAAAGCAGCTGGCTTCTCAAGTTAAAAAAAGGCTGTATGAAGTTTAAAACTATGGGAACTGAGTTTTAGTCCTGATTTTTCTCCATTTCAGCCTCTCATACTTTGATAGGTTAGTTATTTAAATTCCAGTAATAATTCAAAATTCATTTAAATAAGAACAAAAGTTTATTTAAAATAATTCTTTATAGGTCTAAAATATATCTTACAGTGAACACTTTGTCTGAATGTAAGATGCCATTATTAAATAACTACTGTGTAAAATGAAGGCTGATAAAATATTTAAACAAATATTTGCTTAAATTACAACTACTGGAGATAAGTAGGAGTGTAGTCAGAACTCTTGGTTATGCCATAAACTCTGAATGACCTTTAATGTGTCATACAACCAATATCAATGTTGTGGTCTCTAACATGAAAGGAAAGTGAGAAATGTCTAAATCCATTTAATTATCAGCTTAAATAGTAATAAATAATTTGTGACTTGGTAAATGTTTTGTGAATGTTATATACTGTGGTTAAGAATAATGAATGCTTGAATCTTTTAAGACAGTAGAATCTTAATTAGGAGACAAGTAACCACTGACTCACAATTTAAAAATGAGATGTCATAATTTATTAAAACTGCATTTTAGGGACTTTGGTTTTAGCCCAGATATATGAAGAACATGGAAGCCATCATTCCCATCTTTACAAGAAGGAAAATGTGGATAATCTGAGTATTGACAACTTTTCTTAGACACATTAGAGAGCTGACACTGCAGGACAAATCATTATCCTAAATCTGGAGAGACAGACTACTGCAGGAGACAACCTGTGTATTTACTTACCCACATCAAACATTAAATAAACATTAAACTTGAAAAGTTGATAAATTACTAATGGCTGAGTGTGAGTGATCATGATAGTGAGAGTCACCTGGAAGTTACAGTCATGGAAGAGTACCCATACTTTCGCAGATTTTTCCTACAGAAACACAGGCTCTAACAGGACCAAGAATCCTGAGAAATACCTGCCATCATAGTTCTTGCTTGAAGAGGGAAAGAATAGCGATTGTTAAGTCCACCCAGACCTTTATTGCTTAGGAAACAAAAGGCATAGCCTCCATGAGGTCTGACATTGCCAGATGAAACTAGGGAAATATCACTCAAACTGGATGAAGGGAAATCTGCTGGGCCACAATATTTGTGTGTCACTTAAGGAAAAAATGATTAAATGTACAAGAAAGAGGAACTCAAGGACAATCACTGGGGGAAATGGAGTATAACTACTAAAGAGAAAGAGAGGAAAGAATTACAAGTCAGGGAATGAAAGTTTTCTAATACTAGAGAAGGGGCAGAAATACTTGTGAATGCCACATCCCCTGAGGAACAAGATCACAACACACTCCAAAGACCAGGATTTAATTAAAAAATCAGAGAAAGGCTCCTATTCCTCACACTATCTCTATCATAGTAATAAGCTCCAGGAGTAGGAACATTAGACACCACCCAGGAAAGCAGCAAGTGAAAGACTTTCTCTAAGGAGTAATACAAAGGAAATTCCCAAAGCCAAAAATGGAGACTAAACTAAAAAGACATTAAATGAATTTGAAATTTCATATGCCCATGTCCATAACCAATATTACCAAACAACCCAATGCTGGCTTCATTAAATAAAGTCCTCAGAATGTAGGTCTATTTTATTCAGTATTTACCACTCTATACAAGACATCTGGTTTCAGCAAAAAATTCAGATACATGCCAAAAGGCAAAAAAAATTTTTGGAGGATGACATAAAACAAACAAATTCAGATGACACCAATGTTGGAATTATCAGACAGAATTTTAAATAGCTATTATTAACATACTTAAGCTCTAATTTTAAAAGGTGGGCATTATACAAAGTGAAATGGTTTATATAAGAGAGAAAATTATAAATATGAGAAAGTATCAAAGGGAACTTGTAGAAACCAAGCAATCACACACACATGCACATGCGTGAACGCACACACACACCACCTAGTTATATAGTCATATCACATTCAAACTGCAGAAAACAAAAGGCAAGGAAAGAAGTTTAAAGCATCCAAAGAAAGATCAATAAAACTGATAAAATGCTGGCAATAAAGGTCAACAAAACAACAAGCAAAGAGCAAAAATACAAAGTGCCAATATCAGAAATAAAACAACACTACTGATTCTAGAACACTAAGGATAATAAAAGAATACTATGAATAATTTTATGCCCACAAATCAAGTAACTTAGATGAAATAGACTAATTTATTTTATATAGCATATATATATATAGATAGATAGATAGATAGATAGATAGATAGATATAGATAGATATAGATATAGATATAGATATAGATATAGATATAGATGCGTTGTAATTATACATCACAGCGAGGTTCAAAGTCATACAAAGAAACATGCACACAGATTTTGGTGTTTCCCTTCAGGTCTCACCCTCTACCCTCCCCTCCCCATACATAATAGTGACATTATTATTGATACCTCCATACATGAGCATAGCATAATATGAACTGTCTCTTTTATCATTTTTTTCTTTTCCCTTCTTGACATCCTTCCCCTCATACCCTTCCACTATTCTTCTGGTCAGGTTCCCCAATTGTCTAAATTCCTTTTTGTTTTCTATTTTCTCTCTTGCTTCTATATATGAGAAAAAAACATTCAAAAAATTCAAAAAAGAAAAAAAGTTTGAGACTGGCTGATTCCACTTAGCATAATATTCTCTAATTTCATCCATTTTTCTGCAAATTACATAATTTTGTTGTTCTTTGTGGCTGAGAAAAATTATACTGTATAATACATATACAGCACTTTTGTCATCCATTCATCTGTTAACGGACACCTAGGTTGGTTTCATAATTTGGCTATTGTGAATTGTGCTGCTCTGAACATAGATATGCATGTATCACTGTAGTATTCTGACTTTGATGATTTTGAAAAGATACCAAGGAGTGGTATAGCTGCTTCATATTCTGAGGAGCCTCCATAATGATCTGCATAGTGGTTGTACTAATTTGCAATCCCACCAACAGTGTGTAAGAGGTCCTGTTTCCCCACAACCTCTCCAGTATTTATTATTGTTTGTATTCTTAATGATTGTCATTTTAACTGAAGTTAGAAAAAATCTGTGTTGCTGTGATTTGCATTTCCAAGATTACTAATGAAAAATTTTAATATATGTATTGGCTTTTTGTACTTCTTTTGAGGCATTTTCTCACTCTGTAGGCTTTCTGTAGACTCTTTTTGGTTATCTTTGCTGTGTGGAAGCTCTTAAATTTGATGCCATCCAATTTATTGATTATTTCTTGAGCTTTAAGAGTCTTGCTGTGGCGTCTCCACCCATATCTATATGTTGGAGAGTTGGTCCTATGCCCTTTTCTTGTAATTGCAAAGTCTCTGGTCTAATTTCTATGTCTCTGATTCACTTTGAGCTGACTCTTTTTCAGGGTGAGAGACTGGGGTCTGATTTAATTCTCCTACATATGGATATACAATTTTCCCAGCATGACTTGTTGAAAAGGCTCTCTTTCACCAATGTATGTTTTGGTTCCTTTGTAAAAAATCAACTGGCTATAAATGTGAGAAATTGCTCTGTACCTTCGATTCCATTCTGTTCATCTATGCATTTGGTTTTATGCAAATACCATACTATTTTTTGCTACTTGAAAGATTCAAACCACCACCAAAGTTCACATAAAGAGAAAGAGAGAAACTTAACAAACTTACCTTCTTCAAACAGTTTGTATTAGTGGTTAATATTTCACACACACACACACACACACACACACACACACACACACACACACAGATCCAAATATCTTTACTGGTGAACTTGCTCTAGTTTTAAAGTTTCTGTCCCTTCCAAAATTCACACTGAAAATTAATGACCAATGTAACAGTATTAAGATGTGGGATCTTCATAATATCATTAATTCATGCAGGTAATTGCATCATGAATGAAATTGGGTGACCTTTTAAATTAGTTTAATGGAGAGATTTTGTCCCTTTGTCCCTCTATCTTCTGCCATTCAAGGATACAGCAATCCTTACCTCCCCACCCCAGAGAATATGGCATTCAGTGCCCATCATGGAAGCAGAAACTATATGCTAATTTGACAACAAAACCTGCTGGTGCATTTCCCTTGGGCTTTTCAGCTTCTTTGAATTGTGAGAAAATAAGTTTCTGTTCTTTATATATTACCCAGCCTCAGGTATTTTGTTATAGTGAGCCAAAACTAAGACAGAAATCTATGGAACTTTTAAGGAATAGTAATTCCAAAACTTCATAGTCTTTTCCAGATAGTGAACATTCCCCAACTCATTTTATGAGGACAGTACAAACATACTAAGATCAAAGAAAGACATTGAAGAAAAAGCATCAATTTACTCTTACAAGTCATGAGCATAGACATAAAATTCTTCCACAAAACATTAGCAAATTAAATTCAACAATGTGTTAAAAGCAATATGCACCACAGTCTGGAATAATTTATCCAAGGATACAATACTGGTTTAACTTTCAAAAATCAATCAATTTATTTCACCATATTGACAGGCTAAAGAAGAAAAATTATATGATCTTATCATTAGAAACAGAAAAGTATTCAATATGCCATAATAACTTAAAATTATCACAAGTTTTGTAGTAAAAAGTAATTTTCTTAACCTAATGAAAGGCAGATATGAAAAATTTATAGCTAACATCATTTTTAATGTTTAGAGACTAAATGCTTTTTCCCTTCGATCAGACACAAAACATGATTATCTTACAACTCTTATTCAACGTTATATTGGAAGTGCTATCTAGCACAGTAAGGCAAAAGAAATAAGTTACATAAACTGTAAAAGAAGAGCTAAAATTGCCTTTATATTCTGATTACATGAATGTTTGAGAAAACTTCAAAAAATCTACAGAGGAAAAAAAACAAATCCCAACCAAACAACCAACCAACAAACAAACAAACCAAAAAGCTCTTTGAACTAGTACTAAGCTTAGTAAGAGAGCATGAGTTACTGGGTAAATACATAAAACTCAGTCAGTTCCCCAAATACTAGCAATTAACAAATGGAATCTGAAAAACATACATATACATCATTTATGATGACAACAAAAAAATGACGTACTTAGATATTAAATCAGCAATCTTTGTGTAAGAAATATGTGCAAAAAACTATAAGTACTGATATAAAATTTAAAAAGATTTAAATAAAATAAGAGATAATTCATAATTTTGGAACAGAAAACTGAACATTGTTAAGATATTAATTATCCCAATTTCATCTGCACATTCAATAAAGTCCAAGAAAAATTCTAGGGAGCAACTTTGAAGATATTGACAAATTGATTCTAAAATTTATATGGGAAAGTCATAGGACAAACTATAACCAAGGTGGCACTGAAAAATAACAAAGTTAGAAGACTCAGAGAAGACAATTTAAAAACTTAATGTACATCTACAATAACTTTAACTGTATATTAGCAGTGATGAAAGCAAAAATGGAATCTTACATTTTGCTGTAGGGAATACATAGTGGTGAGAATATAGTTACATAGAAATACAACTTGGCATTGTCTTATAAAGTTAAACAGATTTAAAATACAATCCCACAATCACATTTCGAGGTATTTGTTCATCTGCCTTTGAAATTTATATCCACAAAAAAAACCAAGATTTTTTTATGGCAGTTTTATTCAATATCACCAAAGAATGGAAGTAAATATGATAATCTTTAATAAGTGGATAATCAAATTATGGTAACTCAATAATTTTCTGAGATAAGTAATGCACTATTAATTTACACACAACATGAATGAATCTTAAATGTATTTTTAAATGAAAGAAGCAGATCGAAAAAGCCACATACACTATGATTCCATTTCAATGATATACTGAAAATAAGCAAAATTATAAGGAAATAAAATAATCCAGTGAATGCCAGGTGATTGGGAAAATTTTGAGAAAGAGAAATTCACAGGCATTTTAGAGTGGTAAAACTAATCCGTGACATATTGCATTAGTAGATTCATGATGCTATGCATTTCTTAAGAGAGAACAATAGAACAGTGGAATGGGATTGGAGGAGGGAGTTACAGAGAGAGAAAAAGGAGGATAGAGAAAAGAAACAGTTCAAATAATGTTATGTCCTTATATGAAGGCATCACTACCAATCTCACTAATATGTACAAGGAAGAAGAAAGAGAGGAGAGGTTGAGGTGCAGAGGAAAATACTCAAAGAGCTGTGTGCATGTATGTTTGTATCACTTTCAATCTCATTTGATGTATAATTACAATGCACAAATAAGAGTATTTTAAAAACCCATAACACAATGAATTTTAATATGTGTAACTTATTTTTAAAATGAACTGGAACATCAAGAGATACCAGAACGGAATGCAAACTGTAATGAAAACATCTATCACAAATATATGCCATAAATTCATTGAGGGGAAGAGAAAAATATATTAACTCAAGTTACTTTGAACACAAAGAAAGGTCCATTAAATACTGAACTCTATGTAGTAAAATGTCCTGGGGATATAGGTAAACAATTTTGAAGTTGCTATACATGTATATGGGGATTGAATAAACAAGTAAGTGGAGGCCTATGATAAGAGCCAGGTGTCTCCCAGTTAGAGGAGCAAATCACAAGTAAGCCAGAATGATCCATGTTCTATTGGAGTAGAGCTAGAGGCATCAGTATTAAGTCATGTTTTTCTTAGTAGAGATGCAGATGGACAGACACAGAAAAAGTGTGTGTGTGCGTGTATGTGTGTGTGTATCAGTTAATATACCTATTAATTTAGTTCTATTACTAACGGGGCCTACAAACAATGACACCCTAATAGTAATGCGTATAAACTGATACAAAAATCTTGCTTTCTAATACCATTTTCTGGTAAAGGAACTATGTCTTCTCAAAGAAATTGCTGATTGTAGGCCAGAGGCAGAGAATACACTGCACAAGTTGAGCCTGGAACATTTTGTAGTTTCATAAAATAAGAAAGAACATATACATAAAAAGTATTGGGAGCCGGGCGTGGTGGCGCACGCTTGTAATCCCAGCATTCGGGAGGCTGAGACCGGAGGATCCGGGTTCGCGGCCAGCCTCAGCTACCTAGTGAGGCACTCCGCAACTTAGTGAGACTCGGTTTCAAAAATAAAGAATAAAAAATAGGGCTGGGGGCGTAGCTCGGAGGTAGAATGCCCCTGAGATCAATCCCC
>PVLC010047510.1:0-11060 GCA_004027655.1 Graphiurus murinus
AAAAATTAAAAAAAAATAAAACAACAGAAAATTACTTTCTTCTAGTTATGGAATCCAGAAGTCTGAAAGCAAGGTATCAGCAGGGTTTGTTGCTTCTGGGAACCCTGAGAAAGATATTTTTCTATACCTCTCTTCTAGTTTCTGGTAATTATAGCAATCCTAGGACTCCTTAGCTTGTGGTAGTGTAACTCCAATATCTGCCTCCATTCTTACATGATATCCAACCCTATGTATCCTCTCTGTGTGTTCTTTTTATGAGGATATCAGTAATATTAGATTTTAGGCTTACCCCAATCCAATATGACCTAATCTTAACTAATTACCTCTGTAAAGATCCTGTTTCCCAGTAAAGTCACATCCACAGGTACTCAGGATGGGGATAGGCATTCAAGTATCTTTTTGAAGTCCACAGTTCAGCCAATAACGGTCTATCTTCCCTTTCACCCAACATTACAACACAATTCAGCAATGTTTTCTGAGACTTAATTAAAAGAATCACCTTTCTTCCAGTGTCTAACAATGTATTTATTAGTTCCTCCTAAGGTCTTATTAGAAGCAACTTTACTATTCACATTTCTATGCAGTTAATACATTTCTAAGGTCAGTTTTCTTATATGTAGAGTGAAGATGTCTATATTCACATTTTGGGATTACTATGAGTGTTAAGTGCAATAGTTCATAAAAAGTGCTTAGCTTAGGAAATGGTCCTTTGAAAATGCTTAATGAACAATGGTTTTTATTTAAGTAGCAGATTGAACCAAAAGAAGTTGAGGTTGAAAATGATTATACATCAGCAAATCCTTGTGGTATAATTTAAACTATATGTTTTTAAAACTATATATATTTTCTTCTTGAAAAGAATTTCAAAAAATTATTTTCAGCTGAAATAAGTACTGCATTGTTATATTGATGCTTTATGACCCTATTTAAAAAATAAGTGAAAATAAACTTTTTGCTTATTGGTAATTTAATATTTAATGAAAAAAACATGAAGCGTACATCCATTCACTTATTTAATTAGTAATAATATCTGCCAGTGAATTTAAATACACATTTAAGTTAGGATGAAAACCATCTTCACCTCTCCCCAGTTGAGAATATGGGAGTTTCACATGCTTAGCCTCATCATTTTTTAAGAACTTCAACTCAGATAATAAGAACTAGGTAACCAAAATAACTTTTACAATATTATTCCAGCAGTCAACTAGATATTTGTTATAAAAAAGTTTTCCCAGGAAAGAGATGAACTTCAATTAATATAAAAACTCAATGCCACTGAAATTTTCTATGGACATAGTGTGGTACGTGGAACAAATGATAACACTTGAAAATTAATGTTTTCCTCAGTGTCCCCAAGGCAGTGGTACAGGTAAGAAGTCAGAAATTGATGTGTGTCAGAATATAGTGAGAAGTGAGAAATGAAGCATATCAGAATAAAATGTGCATACATTAACAGGATTTCCAAAGAACCAATCAGAAGTGTGGGTAAGTTGTGGCCAAGAATATTGAGATTTCTGGTTTAATATAGAAAAATTGTAAAGCCGGGGGCAGGATGGGTGAAAGAAATAGAAGGCATCTAAGACTCTATGAAGAGGACTATGAAGAAGTCAAGAAAATATTCATCCTTCCAACAAAATTTCTTCATTATCTTTGATGTGGTGGTTAGCTGGTGCAGCTTCTGCATATAACAAGTTCTCCAAAATATATTTGTTTAATATATATGAATAATGAAATAGGAAAATAATCTGATGCAGAACAAAACTTCCCAGAGATTTTTAGTAATGAAAAGCTTAGTTTCCAAATGGGTAGTGAGTAAAAAATAACTGTTGGGACACAGATAGATTTGAATTAAAATACTGGATCCCTTTGTGAAGTATGTGGGACATAGTACAATGACTGCTTCCACCATAACAGCCTCCCCGGTGAATTAGGTGGGTTATACCTTTCAATAATTAAAAAAACATTTCAGGACAAAAATATATCATTTTTAATTTTTAAATCTTTCCTTCCTTATGCCATTGTGATAGTTAATTATGTGTCAACTTGACTGGACTAAGTGATGTCCAGATATCTGATAAAACGTCATTTCTGAGTGTGACTGTGAAGGTGTTTCTGGAAGAGACTAGCATTCAGATCAGGAAACTGAGTAAAGAAGATCCACTCTCACCAATGTGGGTGGGCATCATCCAATCCATAGGGGGTCCTGATAGAACAAAAAAGCAGGGAAAAGGTAAATTATCTCTCTTCTTAAGCTGAGCCACCCAACTTCTCTTGCCTTCTAATATTGGAGCTCCTGTTTGTGAGGCCTTGGGACTCTGGGACTAATAGCAAAAAGCCCCCTGAGTCTCAAGACTTGGGACATGAGTAGAATTACACTACTGGGCTTCCTGGTCCTCCATCTTGCAGACCATATACTGTTGGACTTCTTGGCTTCCATATTCATATGGGAATTTGAATAATGACAATTCCCATAAGTACCTCTCCGTGTGTGTGTGTGTGTGTGTGTGTGTGTGTGTGTGTGTGTGTGCCTTTTTTATCTTATTAGTTTCTTTTCCTGGAGAATCCTGACAGCTTTTTATGGGATCTCTCTTTTTATTGGTGTCTGTTCCTCAGAAAACACACTCTCTGTATGATCATTTTTATTGAATCACCACCATTGAGCCTATTATCTATTCCTGAACTATTCTCTTAGCCCCATTGTTGGCTGATATCGTACCCTAAGGTGTTGCTCAGACCTCACATTTGGAGTGATAGCAGTGGCCTATATGATTCAACAGATGGGAAGATCTGTGTGGGCAGTTGAACTAATGGTAGGTAGTGTTAATTGGTCAACCCTGAGATTCCAGCATCCCAGAGAAAGGCCTTCCGGGGAACTTCATGGTAAAACAAATGGTTTTACCAGTAAAACAACTGGTCAGACTTGATGAATAAACAAAGATATATCCTAGCTGTGAGGATGTACCTGGGCAGCCAACGTCTCATCTAAGCAGGGGAATTTGATACATAGATAAGCCTTATAGATTGTAGAGAAGAAACACAGCATTAGAATAATCAACTGGCTCTAGATTCACAGGGAAAAATTAATTCTCTTGGTGAACTTGTAGTTACAGAGAAGTTTTAGAGGCACCATGTTAAACCATGATCTATGTCCCCGAAGTATTCACTAGATCCACAGAGCATAACTCAAAATAGAACCTATCCTTAGGTAAGATTCTAATATACCCATCTGGCCCTTACTGCTCCTTGACTAGAGAAATGAGTAGTCAAAGTTCTATTCCTACAACATGTAAAGCTGAATGTGAAAGTCAAAGAAATTGGAGGTATGTTTAGCGTATGTGTCCATGGCTTTTCTATCTTAAAAAGTTTTTAATGGTTTCATGTGTACCCAATTAATCAATATATCTGCCAAATATTCTAACATGGCCTTTGAAGTGATTATGAGGGATTAAACCTAAAATCCATGTCAAATTGACCTAATAATAAAGCCAACTTAGTGATTGCCTTAATGAATCTCAATAAAAAGAGGCAGCATAAGCCAGCCATTTGGTGCCTAGGAAAACATCAGTCATATCAACTGGGGATATTTGTGTATAAAATCTTGACATTAGTTGTTCAGAACTTGTCACAGTAACTTTTCTAGAGGCTTCAATCACACTCAGAGACTTATTTGTGCTTAGGACACAGCCAGTCTCTGCAGTAAACATTCAGGTAGCTGGGCTTATGCTTCTATGGAAAAGCTTCCCATTCAGTTCTAACGTGGCATTACATGACCCAGTACACATAATTTTTGTTCCATGCTTCCTTACCGAAAAGCCTCCAAACCAAGGGGACAGTTGGTAGGGTATTTTCAATTATCAGTTCACTCAGACTTTTCTATGGTCAAACAGTCACTGATAAGAGCCAACCATGGGGAAAATAGCGAAATTTGATCCATTGCAAATTCTACTAGGTTGAGAGTCCTTTTCTGACCTAAGAAACTCAAGTTTTCATGATGTAGAAGAGAGGGATAGTGACTATCCTTAAAGTCCAGCCATGACTTGATCTTTTTGGCTATATATATACCTTTTTTGGCTACACACACACACACACACACACACACACACACACACACACACAGAGTACTGGGGACTGAACTCAGGGTCATTCTATTTCTGAGCTATACCCTCATTCCTTTTTATTTTTTATTTTGAAACAGTCTTTCTAAGTTGCTGAGGGTCTCACTAAGTTGCTGAGGCTGGCTTCAAATCTCTGATCCTCTCGTCTCATCCTCCCAAGTACTGAGATTACAGGTGTGTGTCATGTGAGGCTGGGGACCTCAGATGGATCTCAGGGTATGGCAGTGGGAGGTGGAAGGAGAACACATGGGTTGCACTCACATCATGGTGGCAGGAAGCAAGAGAGAGCAAGCAGGGGGAGGAGGAACCACATATAATTTCCAAGTCTACATCCCCAGGGTTCCACCCTTCCAGCCAAACCATACTGGTCTACTGGGTCCCACCCAGGTAAATCCATTACAATGGACTTAATACTGCTGGGATTACAACACTCATGATTCCACTATATCAACCCTGAATATTAGTAAGTGAGCTTTTTAGGGGACATTTTATATCTAGATATAACAATCTGCAAGTGCCAAATCAAACTTACCTTTTAGAGTTTATTCCCTCAGGCTAAGGTCTCTACTTTCATAATAGCTGTTATTGCCTAATTTGTGTGGCCTTAGGCACAGGGCATGCTGGGATTCCCTTAGCAATAGAGTGGTAGCATACTTGGGTAGATTTGGGGGAGACTAGCTGGCTCAATGGCCAAAGGACTCTGAGGAGGTTCAGCATAGTAGGTATGTCCAGAGGGAACAAGTGAATGCAGATGCGATGAATTCAGTCACTTCCTGCATAAAATAATATGTTATATAGTTAAATACTGTTTTTCTGAAAAGAAAACTCATGGGCACGAGTTATTCTATCTATTGAGTAAACAAATGAATATAACTAATTTGTAATGTATTAAGCTAGAGGTAGTTGCAATCATAGTGGGTGGATTAATCCAAAGGATACCATAATTCCTAGTCAAGATAAAGTGTTTTTTATATTATTGCCTTTAAAGTAAGTATGATGGATGGAAAAACATACAAAGCACTATCAACATCTATCCTGGTTATATTGTGACATATGACTAATAAACTATATGATTGTGTACATGATGTGACTAATAAACTATATGATTGGTGAATTTAGCTTTTAATAATAAGAGTTGATAGGGAGAAATCCTTCATGAACATTTCAAGATTACTTTGCATGACTTGTCAAGAAAAATATTTATGAATTGACTTGAAGGTGATCTACATTTATTTGTGCATTATGACCTTTTTGTCTTTTAATTGTTCCTAATGACAAGAGTTTATTTCATTTCTCTTTTAAACATTTTTAAATGCCTTTTGCTCATCTCTAAGACTATGAATAAAACAACAGCAATAATGAAAGACTCAAAATAACAAGTATGTTTATTTATATGTAATATTACAAGAGGATGAATGCAGATGAAATTCCAATTAGAATTGTTATTTGTAAAATAAATAAATAAATAAATAAATAAATAAATAAATAAATAAATAAAGTGGGTTTGCTTTTTTTGTGTGAAGCAATTTGAGGAAAGATGGCCTTATAGTGATAAAAATGCTTGAAGACACCAGACAGGAGGGGCTGAATAGGGCATCCCCAAATTACACCTCCTTCTAAGCCAGTACAGGTCTACTTGGTGGGAATTTGAGTAGGCGCTACACCCTAGGTAGAGCTGAAAGAGTTCAAGTTTCCTCTTACTATTTGTTTTCTGGTCTGTGAAAATAGCATCCCTGCAGATTTCAGCAAAGGTGCAATTGTGGATCCTATGAGTTGGAGATTGTGAGCCCTCCAGTGGGCTCACTAACTCACATCTTTAGAGTCCCACAGAGCCCCAAGTTTCAATTTCAAGGAATGACTGACGATCACAGAATTAATTTTCTTTGTTACTAAGTCCTGAAATGTCAAGTGAACATTGTCTTTCCTCTGAAGGGTAATTATAAATGGATAATTTTCATCTTGTTTCTGCATTTTGTTTTGAAATAATTTTTCTTTCTAAAGAGCTCAATGAAGCATGTTCTTAAACTATACATTGATAAGCTTATCTTCTTTACCAGGAGGCTGAGAGAACCCAATTAATGTTTTAGGTTTAGAGAGGTTGCAAAGCAAATGGATGGTGGTTACCTAAAGCCTTCCATTGACTGCAAATAGGCTGGTAAATTATTCCTGTTCTCCTCTTTATTTCAAAAGAGGACTGATTTGAGTATTAGTATTCAAATGTCTTAATTTTAGAATTAAATGCCAGGTAATTTTCTTGTTTCACTGAATATATGAATTCTGCCGATTTTTGAACTTGAGGTTTTCCCTAATTTCTAAGCAACAATGACTTAGCTGACTTCAGTTCTATGCTTTTACTGTACTGCACTGCATCGTAAGCTAGAATGTAGCTGGCTGATTTTAATTTCATGCTTCTGATTGGAAATTGCATGGTGAAAATGAGCTCATCATAACAAGTAAATAAATTTGACCAAGATATTAAGTGAGTACCTCCAACATGTCAAAAGCAAAGTGAGTATCTTCTCTGATGTGCATGGGTGTCTGTGACAGCTAAAAACAAGTCTTTAGCATCTAACATTAACTAAACCTGAAAGGAAAGCCAAGAAGTGCTGCCCTGCAAATCAACAAGGACTGGTCCATCTGGGCTTGGAATACAATGAGACCAAGATGCTTTTCCTAAGAATGAGGGATGCTTTCTTTGGAATGTCCTTTCCATGGACTGCTATTATGAAATCACTCTGCAACAATGTATGTGGAAAAATCCAATGAATAATTTTAGAGGTAGAAGTTTCTTGGAAGTTCAAAAGATGACTTTTTGTTTTTTAAACGCATATTCAACCATCTTGCCCTTTCTACTTTTTTCCGTCTACTATGATATATATATCTCATAGTCAGGTTCAAAATGATACAAACCTACATGCACATAAAACTTGGTGTGTTTCCTTCTGGATCCCACCCTGCTATCCTCCCTTCCCCAAACATATTAGTGACATTGGTAGTGATACCTGTATATATGGACATAGCATCATTTGAACTGTTTCCTTCCTCAGTCCTTCTTTTTCCTCTCCCCACCACCTTCCCTCAATCTCCTTTCCCTATTTTACTGGTCTCTCTACTAGTTTATTTGAAGCCACTTTTGTTTCTTGTTTTCTCTGTAGCTTCCACATATGAGAGAAAACATACAGCCCTTGACTTTTTTGAGACTGGCAGATCTCACTTAGCATAATACTGTCTTCTTCCATCCATTTGCCTACAAATGACATAATTTTGTTCTTTATGGCGGAGTAAAATTCCATTGTGTGTATATATCACATTTTGTTATCCATTCATCTGCTGACCATGTTTATAGACTAATATAGGACTAAATTATGAAGTCAAAATAGGGAGCAAGTTGGTAACCAGGAAAGGAAAGATTAAGGTTTAATGGATGAAAAAAATAGGAGGTGGCCTGGGGGAACTCAAGATAATGCATTAACATTTCTTCTATTTGGGGAAATTAGATTAAAGACTCTAGAACAGACTGGAACTCAGTTTTCAAGTCCTTGTTCCTCACAGAACTCTTTCATTAAAATGAGTTTTTAAGTAAAGGCTCACTCTATTGATCAGCTGAAAGTGGTTGTAGTGAGGCAGAGTCCTGCTCTCTTGGCTTCAGATGAGCTAGACTCTGGATGATCCTCTGCTTTGCAAAGCATAGTCAATATTATTATATTTGGTTGTTACCTATTGACAAGTCTTTTTTCCACGTGAGATTCATCACTAGGGAAGGTCTAGACCTAACACTGCTACACAGGAGGGGTATCCTCAGGCAGGGTGAGGACACACCTGAGTCAGGGTACAGTGCACATCTAAGCTACAGAAGAGGAGTTCAGGAAAACAGAAATGTGATCATGTTAAACTCACACAACCTTCTTTCCTCAAGGCAATAGCTGAGGCCCACCATCTTTCCCAGGCAGAGTTCACTAGCTCCTCCTACTGTCTGAGATGTTCTTACTTCAGCCCTTTGTGTAATAGCTTCTTCTTGTCATTCAAGTGTTAGTTCACAGGTCATCTTAAGAAATAGTCTTGATATACATTATAATGTGAGACCATAATGCACCAATAAAAGCACATTAAAAAAAAAAGAAATGGTCTTTGCTGCCTCCTCTACGTAGGCTCTCTTCTCAAAATGTATCTTCTTAACTTGCATTATTAATTTACACCCTAACACCCTTGTTTATCTTTCTAGGAACATTAAATGGATGGAATTGGGAAACATTATGTTAAGTGAGATTAGTCAGTCACAAAAAGTAAGCAATCATATGTTGTCCCTAATATGTGGAAGCTAGGAAGAAAGTGGGACATAAGAGGGACTCTAGATGAAGAAGGAGAAACCTTAGATGAGCAAAGAAGGTGACTTAACTGAAGGTGATGGGGAGGGGGGGACACCCTAATGCACATGATGTACTTTCATGAACATATCAAAGTCAATCACTAAACTGAACTTGAGAAGGAGGGAGGGCGAGGGAATGGGCGGGAATTGGGGAAGGGTTAAATGAGAAATGTGTGCATGTATGCCTTTACCAGCTTGTACCTAACAAAGATGTATGATTACAATGCACCAACAATAATAAAAAATAAATTAAAAAAAATTGGGCCTTCCTCACTAGAACAAGAATAGAGACCCCTTCTTTGTGACTCATTCTTATAGTTTCAAACCTGATGAATACAGTAGGAACTGGTACAGGGTAGACATTTAATATTTGTTGGGCAGATGAGTGAGATATTTTGCATGACAGATAGTAAACACAATACAGGCCACAAAAGGACTCAGTGAAAATATTTTTTGGGGTAGTTTCCCCCAAGCAGTAAAATTTACAATTTTAAAGGACTTTTAATGAAGGAAATGATGGAATCTGATTTGTACATTAAAATATCAAAAATAAAAGGCAATGCTAGTAAAGCAGAATGTATATGTTGTATTTAATTAACTGTCCATGGTAAAGGAGATACTCAGTACTAGGAAAAATAAGAAATAGGCTAATAAGGGTGGGATGCTGAAATTTTAGGACATATATTTTCTCTCTTCCCTTTGTTATTACAACAAAGTCACATTAAAATTAATGCCATAGGTAGTCATCCTAGAAGTAGTTCCTTTTTGTATTAATTATTTTTTGGCATGGTGCTTGATTATATTTGGGAGAAAATTATCCCCTTTCAAATGATGAAACCCAGAATCCTAGTAGTATTCTATGGGTTCCTAGTATAGGGGATCCTCCTGAGGGGGACATACTGCTGTGCAGAGAGGATTCAGAGAGCTATGATGTTGTGCTGGAACTAAGGGAAATGGTTTTATAAGCACAGGATACAGAAAAGAGTGTGGAAAGATTTGGATTTACTACCTTATATGTATTTTGAGATGGTAGAATTTGCTCATATTTTAAGTACAAAGGCTTAAGAAAGCAAGACTTAATTACAAGCAGGTGAGTTAGGGTTGGCAGGAAAATGGTAAGAGAAATTAATAGTTATGGAATGCCTTCTAGGTACTGGACTGGTTTATGCCCATTATTTTCTAGAAATTCCTGGTGAAAGAAGCTCAAGTCTGTAACAGCTGACACCTGTGCCTTAGATTCCTGGCAGTGAGGTGCAGACTGGGGAAAAGATTTGTCTTTCTGTGACCCTCACACTATAGTTGTAAATGATGTTGGTGTCTGACTTTTTCTACTAACAAAACACAAGAGTTAGAATTTTTACTCAGCAAGACTTTGGTATGAACTATGGGTTAACAAAAAGCAATTACATGCTTTTTATATTAGTGAAGAGAATCAGGGCAATGATAAGTCATGACAGAAAGCCTTATCCATATATGATTCTACCATTTTCTTACCTGACAGGTGCTGCAGTTGCATTTATTCCTACAGTTTCATTTATTAGACAGCTGTTGTTAAAGTAGGCAGAGTTTTTTTTTTTTTTACTTTTGTAAATATCAGTGCTCTGAGTTTACGCTATCTCCATTAAGTACTAAAAAAGTTAAATAGTGTGTAGAGGTTTTAAATTATACCCATGCAAGTCATTAATGATTTGATAATGTTTGAATGTGTGAGAGTCTGATTTGTAATGATTGAATCTAGATTATAGAATTTAGGAAATGTAATCTAGAATGTAGATTTATAAAAATCAGTCTCTAATAGCAAAGTCAACAAAGATATAAATATAACATTGCATCTGGTTGAATGACTATGGGATATTGGCATTTGAGTGGAAGTATTCAACATTTGGCTATACTTGTTATACTTAATCTATTCCCTGAGAGTAAGGGGTCCATGGATGCAGTCTTCACCTATCCCCACTGCTTCTCTTCCTTTCCAAAAATTCCTACAAGCCTCCAAAATGTTATATATAGGCTATGTGACTGTCAAAAAGAAATCAATTTTGCATTTTTTGTTTTTGGAAATGCTATGGCATCCCTTGAGTGTCTTTAGTCCTAGCTCTGTTGTATAATTACAGACATACTGAGGAGTTTCAGGTGATGGCAGTCATGTGAGCCCTGTTGTCATCCTGGTCGGTGAGCTTACCCCAGGCCAGGGAAGTCTCTTGGATCCAGCAAGTCATTTCTAGCTTTTGTCAGGAATCATGCTATAGAAACCATAAAACTTTCCTCTCCCCCTTCACTCTGCTCAGGAAGGTATCTGAGGCACACGAGTCTAAGGAGTTCTTTCTCCAGAATGATTTGTTGAGGCAAAATGACCCCTTGGTTTCCTTTCCTTACAACCAGGACTCATTCCATTCAAATCAATTCCATACCTGGTAGTACTCATCCCAGCCTGTTGCCCCTTTTGCTACTCTACAAAACACCAAGGCTAGAATTCTCCCAAATCTCACAGTTTATGAAAAATACCCTCAAAGAGAATAGAAAGATGAACCATGACTGGTGTTTTAAGCCGTCTCTCTTTCTGTTCTAATGCAGAACTT
>PVLC010047511.1:0-11063 GCA_004027655.1 Graphiurus murinus
AGAAAGCTGGGTGCGCCTCCGTCTGTGTACCTTAATGTCAGGTAGACATTACATTACTTGGCTTCTGCCCTGCACCAAGTATACACAGAGAACGTATGTCATCTTTCAGCCCCGTGGAGTTTTTGCAACATGAAGGGCACATGGATGACTTGCTCCTGTGGCAATTGGCCAGGTTCCTTGGGAGGATCCCAATAGCCTCACAAACCCAGGTGGGCATGCTGGATCCCTGCTTCCACCTGTGGCAGCGTGGCCAACACCTGGCTGATGGTGGAGGGTCCAGAATCTCGCATTCAATGGCACTCACCGAGTCCCGACGGTGGAGATAATTATGGGCACTTTCTGGATTTGGTGTATTAAGAGTATGAGTTTCCCCTGGCTACTATAACAGGTGACCACTAACAGAGTGGCTGAAACACTCAGATTTATTCTCTTACAGTTCCGCAGGTCAGAAGTCTGAAATGAGTCTTAGGGGTTAAAAAATCAAGATTTATCTCCAAGAGCTGTGTGCTAGGGAGAATCCAATGCCATTTCTCGCTTCTGATTCCTGGCCTCATCAGTCTAACCTGCTACTGATGTTAATGACATCTGACTGTGACCGCCCTCTTCCGCTCATTACCATTCAAGTGGTATTGGGTCCATCTGGATCGTCCAGGAGAATCTCAAAATCCTCAGTTGACTCAGAGCTGTTGGGCCTCTTTCTCATGGAAAGTACCCTATTGAAAGATTCCCTGGGTGAAGACAAGGGTTTCCTTTGAGGGCCATGACCACCATGCCTACCAACCACGTGGAGAAAAAGTAGACACAGGTGGGGGAAGACAGAAGGAGCTCGGTGCTGTGCCTGAGCAACCTGGTAAAAACAAAAGAGGAAACCCAACGTCTCTCCGCTGGCAGACGTCAGACTGTCAAAAGACCAAAGTCCTTCCGGTAGCCTGGGAGGGCTTCCATGTCACCCCTCTGGGCTCATCTGCTGCCTCTCCCCTGGCTAAGTTCCCCCTGGGGCCCTATGGGCCTCCTTTCTGCTCCTCTGACGTCCCTTAAACTGTCTTCTTTGCACGCTCAATCTTCCTGGGGAGCCTCTTCTCAGATCTGGGGTCAAATGTCATCTCAGAGGCCCAGGGTGTTCGGCCTACTGGTCCCCAGCCCCCCGCATGGCTTCCGGTCTGTCCCCAGATTGCCTAACCTCTCCTGTCTTCCTTTGCCCCGAATACTAACTGAAATTACCCGCTATATTCATTCATTTCTTGCCTGTGACCCCAGACAAGAATTTATCTTCCAGGAGACCACCAACCCCCCTGGGGTATGCCCTGCCTGCTGTTGGCTCCGGGCCCTAAGCACACTGGCTGGTACTAGGCAGGTGCTCAGCACAGTCACTAGTGTACCCGCTAACAGTGGCCAAAATGGAGCTGACCGGTGGAGGGGGCAGGGCAGCCCTGCCAGCCGCCTGGACAGCCGGGAGAAGGCGGGAAAACGAGGCGAGGCGGGAAAAAAACAGGGACCAAGCCCTGCGGGGGAGTTGGGTGGGGAGAGCTGGCTGGAGTGCCCGGATTCTAGGCCGTGGTATTGGGGGCAATCAGGCCAGCCCTAGAGGTGCTGGCTGTCCAGTGTGGGGGGGGTCCCTTATATTTTCTGGCAGTAGAGACGTTGATTCTCGCCTTCTTAGCTCTACTGGCCAATGCGTGCCCAGGGGTCGGGGTCTGCGGCAACGGATATAGGGAGTCAGAGAGTCTTTATGCTGGGGGCCTCCCGTAAGGCTACTGTGGGGGCACGCATGAGGGAACCCCAGATCCCGCCATCCGGGCCCCCTCGCACGCCGGGCGCGCCCAGCTGAGCGCGCAGGCCAGGGCGTGGCTTTGGGCAGCTGGGCGGAGTTAGGGGTGGACCGAGGCGGGAGGGGGCGCCCCCACCCCCTCTTTTGGTTCCCGCCACTGAGGCGGCCAATCAGGAGGGACAAGCCCGCCCCCCGGCACGGCCTCCCGCAACTCCCAAACGCTGAGTTTTCGCGGGAAAAAAATCAGAGCAGCTGGCAGCGCGGCGGGCAGCGTTGGCCAACCGGGCGCTCCGGGTCGCACGCAGATCCGCGCGGGGTCCGGGTCACGCACCCCACGGCTCCATCGCCATCCCCAGCCGGGCCAGGCGTGCAGGCGGGCGAGTGGATCGCGGCGGCCGGAGAGGTGAGCAGCGGGGCGGATCGCGGTGCCAGCCGGGGCTGGGCGCCCAGGGTGGACCGTGCGTGGGGACTTCGGGCACTTTCCCGCGTGGCCCGGGACACGCGGCCAGCGTGGGCGCACGCGAGCCCTGCGCAGGGTCTGGCCTGCCCTGGAATCCAAGGCCTCTCCGCACGCCGGCCTTTGGGAGTCGCCCCCCGCTGGCACCGCGGCTGCGGCGGGGGCGGGCAGCCCCGGAGGGGGTCGCGCCGGCCCGGTGGGGGAGGGCACGGCGAGCCGCGGGGGAGGATGTCAGGCTCCGCGCCTGCGCGCGGGGCGCCCCGCGATTCAATTGTCGCGCCCGAGCCCGATTTCGCGCGCCCTGAGTTCCCCGGCTGCGTCTGGGCCAATAGGGAGTGAGCGGGGCGGGGCGTCCGGGCGCGGCGTAGCCAATAAGAGAGGCGGCCCAAGTGAAGGGAGGCGGGACTTGGCGAGCCAGGCCCCTGGGTCGGTCGGGGCGGTGGGGGTGGGCGTGGGTTTGCTGGGGCGTCCCGCGCCGGCCGGGGAGAGTTCGGGAGGGTCTTGAGGGCCAAGGGTCGGGGGTTCTCTGGGGAGCGGGTCGCCGCTGGGCGCAGGTGAGTCGCCCAGTGCGCGCGGGGGCGGCCGGGACGGGGCGGCAGGTTGCCATGGCCACAAGGGCCCGCCGCGTCGCGCACGCGCGCGGGGGGCACCCCAGGGGGTCGCGGGGGTCTCGGGTTGGGGTCTCGTCCACCCAGTCGCACTTGGCGAAGTTACCCTGGGGACTTTAGAAGTTCCGGGCCAGCTCCGGACTTTTCGGCATTCCCCCTTCTGTAAATATTAATCCGGGGAATGAATGAACGAACTGGCGTAGTCACTTCTCGGGGTGGCTGGGGCCTCCTCCTGCCCTGGACGTGGGTTTCCCCTTTTCCCCTGTGAAGCGGTGGCGGGCTGCGAGCCCTTTTGCCCTCCCGGCTCAATCTGCAACACTTGGTAGTCATTAAGACATTAAATTGCTCCGCCCGGCTCTCACCGATGAGGGTGGGCATTCTGGGTGTTTGTGAGTGTTACCCCCAGCTGGACAAAAGCAAGCATGACCCTGCTGTAGCCTGACGTGGCCTGGTGGCAGCAGCCCAACTGACCTGGGGTCTTGCCTTCTGTCCCCTCTACCTCACTCCCCCTTCAGCACCGACACCATGTGGGTCCAGGTTCGCACCATGGATGGGAAGAAGACCCATACTGTGGACTCTCTGTCCAGGCTGACCAAGGTAGAGGAGCTGAGGCGGAAGATTAAAGAGCTGTTTCACGTGGAGCCCCGCCTGCAGAGGCTCTTTTACAGGGGCAAGCAGGTAAGCTGGTCTGGTACCTTTGTTCTGGCCTGGTCTAAGCCCCTGGCCCTGGAGCCACCAGCACACACAGTCCCCCCTTCGTCCAGTCCCACTTCAAGTCTCCCGGAAGAAGTCTTACAGAAACCTCAGAAGCCCGAGAGAGGAGGGAAGGAACAAAGGGCGGACTCCGCATGTCGTCACTCTAGGCAGACGACTGGCACTTGAATCTGTAGGGTCTGGACTCTTTGACATGCCTGTTTCTTTAAAGCTCCCCTCAAGATAATTTCTCGAGAAAGAAGTTGGAGGTGGCCGACAGAGAGCTGAGGGATTTCCCATGGGCCAAGACTCCTCTCGTGGTCAGGAGAGAGCAGGTTTTTCTTTTCTAGCAGGTCCTGATAGCCCACAGCCTGCGCCCGTTAAGCATCAGACCCGGAAAAGAGTTTTCCAGAAGTTTGCATTAGCATATCCAAAGCCCGGAGATGGTACCTGTTTGTGGGCCAGGCATTTCTTCCGCTCCGGGCTGCGGGGTCTCGTGGCCGCAGGGCTGCGCTCAGTCCCTTTGTCGCAGTTAAAAGTGGCCATCTTTGCATTCACAGCTGCCCTCGTTTGGGGGACGCTTTTTCGTTGGCACCTGAGGTTTCTACTTTAGTTGGTGTCTTGGGGGGACAGCAGGACTTGCTGAACGGGTTTCCCCGGGTGGGATGAAATGGTTTGGCAGGGCACGTGGGTCCTGTCTGCAGGCCCAGCCTGGAGTTGGGACTGAGGCAGCCAGGCCCGAGACTACTGAACTGGATACAGCGCCTGACTTTGTCGAGTGGGTACTGCTGCCATCTGGTGTCTAGGTTGGAAACGTGGTGCGCTGGCCAGGCAGTCTGGGGCAGGGAGGATCCTGTGCGCTTACTTGAAATGAGGCGTGATGATTAATTTCTTAGGCGTGCCATTGTGACCTAGGAGCCTAGCCTCCTTCCGGTAAGAGACTCCTATTGCTTAAGGATCGAGTTAACCCGTCTGGCCAGGGAGGAGAAGCAGATCCCAGATTCGGAAGACTTGGGAGTGCAGGGCAGCAGGGCCGCCATCGCCCGCTCCCTCTAGCCTGCCTCGCCCACACGGCCGCTCTTGCCGCATCCAAGTGGATCTTGAGCTGCTGTTTGCTGTGCCACTTTAGCGCAAGATCTTTTGTTTCATGATGAATTTCTGAGCTAGGCACAGTGGCATATGCCACCCTCCTGGGAGGCTGAAGCAGGAGGATTGCAGGTTCAAGGCCCGCCTCAGCAACTTAGCAAGATGCCGGTCCAAATGAGAAATAAAAAGGGCTGCAGGTGTAGCTCAGAGGTAGAACGCCCCTGGGTTCAATCCTTGCTACCAAAAAAAAATTTTTTTTTCTGAAGCCCGTTGTGTACCTGGGAGGCACACAGCGGTTGGACCGTGAGGTTCAGGCTTGTAGGCACTGAGCTCAGCATTAGTTCTTACACGTCAAGCAAGCAGAAAAGCAGTGAGAGCCACACACGCCTTTACACGCCTGCCATGCAGGCATTACCATCTACCTTTTGCTTGATTCGGCTTCTCATAGCTCTCTCCTCTGTCATGTCCTGGCTTTGGGGTGAATTTCAGTAGATCGCAGACTTGGACGGGCCCCAGTGACGCGAGTCCAGGGTTTGGGAGTCGTCTCTGGTTGACTTGTCTTTCTCAGCCCACATTTGTAGACGACGGCGTCTGTACACTGTGAGCACTCAGTGTTGAGGGATCTGGAAACATGTCCACGCAAGGAAGCCGTCTCCCTTCAGGAGTGATGTGTCTGTCCTCGTGCATGTGTTGTCACATCTGTGAATTACTTGTGACAGTGATGGAGACACTTTAGCTTCATCACACACACTCACTGCGGGATGTCCATCACGAGAGGCCCGGCCAGGGCCCTGGGCTGGAGCAGGATTTGAACTCTGTTCCTGAGACTGAGGTGTCAATGCTGCGTTTCTTGTCGCAGTGAGCCTTGTATTGTCGGGAAAAGATTCTGTGTTCCTTTGCAGCCGACTCCAGGTCCTCGGCCAGGGTCCGCCCCTGTGTAGTGGCTGTGGAAGGGAACTTGTGGTCGCTTCCGTTTTCCGGGCCTCGGCAGTGAGGACGCAAGTCCTCAGGCCGGCTGGGAAGGGGCCAGGCCACAGGGAGGTGTGGTTGGGGAGGAGGGCGGGGACTGAGGCACATGGCGGCGGTGCAGGAAGTCTGTGCGGGCATGCCCGCTAGTGATAGAAACCATCTCCACGCTCAGGGTGCAAGTCATGGTTTGTTGCTATAGTATGTTAGAGAGTGTTCTCTGCTTTTTTTCTTTAGGTTCTGGGGACTGAACCCAGGGGATTCTACTTCAGACCTTCACCCTCAGCCCTTTTTATTTTTTGTTTTGAAACAGGATTTTACTAGGTTGCTGAGCTTCTTGCTAAGTTGCTGAGACTGACCTCCAACCTGCAATCCTCCTGTCTCAGACTCCCAAGTACTGAGATGACAGGCGTGTGCTACTGTGCCTGGCTTTGTTTTTTTTTTTGGTACTGGGGATTGAACACAGGGGTGTTCTACCTCTAAGTTACACCTCCATTGTTTTTTTGTTTTTAAACTTGGTCTCAACTAGGTTGCTGTGAGTCTCAATAAGTTGCCAGGCTCAAACCTGTGATCCTCCTGTCTCAGCCTCCCAAGTACTGGGATTGCAAGTGTTTGCCTCCATGCTCGGTTCCTTTAATTTTTTATTTTATTTTATTTTTTTGCGGTACTGGGGATCGAACACAGGGGCATTCTACCTCCGAGCTACACCCCCCAGCCCTATTTTTTTATTCTTTATTTTGAAACAGGGTCTCACTAAGTTGCAGAGTGCCTCACTAGGTAGCTGAGGTTGGCCATGAACCCGGATCCTCCGGTCTCAGCTTCCCGCATGCTGGGATTACAAGGGTGCGCCACCACGCCCGGCTCAATATTTTTATTTTTTTTATTCTTTTGCAGTACTGGGGATTGAACTCGGGGGCATTCTACCTACAAGCTACACCCCCAGCCCTATTTTTTATTCTTTATTTTGAAACAGGGTCTCACTAAGTTGCAGAGTGCCTCACTAGGTAGCTGAGGCTGGCCTCGAACCCAGATCCTCTGGTCTCAGCCTCCCAAGTACTGGGATTACAAGCGTGCGCCACCACGCCCGGCAATTTTATTTATTTATTTATTTTTTAAGAAACAGCACAGCAGGCAAAGGTCTGGGGTGAGGGCAACTGATTGTACATTCAAGGCCAGCCTCCACTACTTAGTGAGGACCTGTTTCAAAATAAAGAATAAAAAATAGTGCTGGGAGTGTACCTCGGAGGAAGAATGCCCCTGTGTTCAATCCCCAGTTTTGCAAAACAAAAAAAGAGCCTGTCTTCAGTAAGCGGAGGGTGTCCTGGTGGTGCCCTTTGGGCTGACTAGGGTGGCATTTGTGTCCCTTGATGGGCGGAAATGCGGAGACCACCACATGCTGGGACTCTGGGCTGTGGCCCAGGCAGAGGCACCTGGCGGCCTTATTGTTTTTTAGCTGTCCATAAAAATAACAATAGCCTGTTGAGGTCTTCCCAAATCCTCCCAGGCCCCCGGGTGTCTCTGGCCAGTGACACGTCCCCGGGACTTGTTCCCGTCCCTGTCCCCATGTTGCAAACGTGGCGGTGTGGCAAGAATCTGATGAGGTAATGGACGGCGGAGAGGGCTGAACGCGTGCCTGGCTGGCAAGAGAGGCGCCATAAATCACCCGCCTAGGGCTCCCCATGCTCGCTCTGCAGGGGGCCAGGAGGCCTCCCCGGCCTCCGCCCACTCTCCCGGCTGTGGTAGCCACACGTGTCCCTGGCATTGCCCAGGTCCCCCAGGGGCAGGGTCACCCTGGTTGAAAAGCACTATTTAGTACAGGAAAATCACTAACTTGGCCGGGCCTCAAAGCCTGTGTGTTGACTTCAGTCTGATAGATGATAGGTCAGAATGGTGGCCAGAGGTGACCTTGGAAGAGACACTTGTCACCGTGCCGCTTAGTCGGGGTGGCCTGTCCTAGAGCGCCGAGGGCTGTCCTCAGCCACACAGGAGGCCGGAGTTCCAGCCAGCGGCTCCTGGGGAGCGCTAGATCAGAAGTGTTGGTGGCTTCGGCCAGTCTGCCACACCGCCCGTCTTTGCCACCGTAGCCCCGAAGCCACCATGGGCAGTTCCTAGGGGATTGCTTGTGTGACCTGGCAGCCTGGCCTGCCATAGTTGTGGCTACTGGGGAGGCTGAGGCGGGAGGATCCCTTGGGCTGGGAGTTCTCAAAGCTAGGATCTGACCACAGCTGCGCCTGCGCCGCTCGGGCTGCTGTTTGTTGGTGAGCCCCTGGCTTCCAGGAGGCGGTGGCTGGTGTGCTGGGTTTTCTTAGGAACAGCAGCGCTGTTGGAGATCGGGCTGGAGCGGCTCCCCAAGCCGCTGTGTTAGGAGAGATTTTCCAGGACTGGGGTTCTCAGTCTGTTTAGTCTCGTGAGTCCTTTCTGCCCTCCGAGATGGAGGAGGAGCCCAAGAGCTTCAGCTGGGGCAAGTTCAGTCTGTCGGGTGTTGACGTATTAGAAATTGAAAGCTCAAGCCGGGCGTGGTGGCGCACGCTTGTAATCCCAGCATTTGGGAGGCTGAGACCGGAGGATCCGGGTTCGCGGCCAGCCTCAGCTACCTAGTGAGGCACTCCGCAACTTAAGTGAGACTCGGTTTCAAAATAAAGAATAAAAAATAGGGCTGGGGGTGTAGCTTGGAGGTAGAATGCCCCTGAGTCCAATCCCCAGTACCGCAAAAAAAAAAAAAAAAAAAGAAGAAAGTGAAAGCTCCCAGCATTTGGGGGGCTGAGACCGGAGGATCCGGGTTCGTGGCCAGTCTCAGCTACCTAGTGAGGTACTCCGCAACTTAGTGAGACCCGGTTTCAAAATAAAGAATAAAAAATAGGGCTGGGGGTATAGCTCGTAGGTAGAATGCCCCTGAGTTCAATCCCCAGTACCACAAAAAAAAAGAAATTGAAAGCTAAACCCTAATGTGGGGTATTGGGCCCGTCATCCCAGTACTTTCGAGGCTGAGACAGGAGGATTGCAGGTTTGAGGCCAGCCTCAAAAACTTAGTCCTTTCTTTCTATTTCTACTTTTGAGGTATATCCCCAACCCCTATTTTATTTTATGGTATTGAAGATTGAACCCAGGGGAATTCTGCTTCCCAGCTATACCACCAGCCTGATTTATTCTTTTTTTTTTTTTTTTTTTTTTTCGGTACTGGGGATTGAACTCAGGGACATTCTACCTCCGAGCTATACCCCCAACCCTATTTTTTATTCTTTATTTTGAAACAGGGTCTCACTGAGTTGCAAAGGGCCTCATTAGGTAGCTGAGGCTGGCCGAGAGCCCGATTCTCTGGTCTCAGCCTCCCAAATGCTGGGATTACAAGGGTGCGCCACCACGCCCGGCTCTGATTTTATTCTTTATTTTTTTTTTTTTTTATTATTATTTTTTTTTTGTGGTACTGGGGATTGAACTCAGGGGCATTCTACCTCCGAGCTATACCCCTATTTTTTATTCTTTATTTTGAAACCGGGTCTCACTAAGTTGGGGCGTGCCTCACTAGGTAGATGAGGCTGGCCTCGAACCCGGATCCTCCGGTCTCAGCCTCCCGAATGCTAGGATTACAAGCTTGCGCCACCACGCCCGGCTTATTCTTTATTTTGAAACAGGGTCTCTCTAAGTTGCAGAGGACCTCACTAAGTAGCTGAGGCTGGCTGTGAACCGGCCATCCTCCTGTCTCAGCCTCCCCAGTACTAGGATTACAGGCATGCGCCACCATGCCTGGTTCCATATGTTTAATTTTTAACATGGAAATGGTTAGCACGAGGTGTGACTTTCGGAGCGCTGGCTTTTATAGCTTTTATTAATGTTGTTGGTCTAGGGTTGGAATTTAGGCTCCTCACAATGAACCGGCCTCGGGACATTCTGTCACCAGGGTGGAGATCCGGCTGCTGGGCACGGGGCCCCCTAGCTCCTGTGGTCCCTGTAGGTCTGCGCGTGGCTTCTCGGCAAGGGGGCTGGGGGAGGGGCCTAAACACGCCTTCTGGCCAGAGCACACAGTTGTACAAGCTTCTACCTGCCCTCTTTGGGGCCTTCTGGAAAGTTCCAGAAGCCGCTCAGGAAGCAGCCTGACCAGCTGGTGAGGTGCGTCCTGGAGTGGAGCTTGGGCAGCCTGGCCCCAGCTGTGCTGCCCGCCCCTGCCCACATCCTGCTCCGTGCCCTGTGGGGCCTTGTGCTGGGACGCAGCTGCATGGCCTGCGGGTTGGCGACTCCTGCCTGGCTTGGGGCCGGGGTCCTGGGGACCCTGGTGGGAGCTGGAGGGGCTGGGCCCGTAGCCATGTTGGTGTCTGAGGGCTGTGCTGTCCTGCTGTCTCCAACACAGTAAGAGGTGCTGGTGCCGGGTGCAGCAGTGCCCGCTGGTGCTTCAGGGACCACCTCAGCCGCTTGGTGAGACCCTTTTTTTTTTTTTTTGGTACTGGGGATTGAACTCAGGGGCGTTCTACCTTCGAGCTATACCCTCAGCCCTATTTTTTATTCTTTGTTTTGAAACCGAGTCTCACCAAGTTGTGGAGTGCCTCACTAGGTAGCTGAGGCTGGCCGCGAACCTGGATCCTCCGGTCTCAGCCTCCCGAATGCTGGGATTACAAGCGTGCGCCACCACGCCCGGCTCCTTATTTTATTTTATTTTTTTTGCGGTACGGGGGATTGAACTCAACGGCATTCTACCTCCAAGCTACACCCCCAGCCCTATTTTTTATTCTGTATTTCGAAACAGGGTCTCACTAAGTTGTGGAGTGCCTCACTAGGCAGCTGAGGCTGGCTGCGAACCCGGATCCTCCGGTCTCAGCCCCCCGAATGCTGGGATTACAAGCGTGCGCCACCACACTCGGCTACACCACAACTTTTTTTTATTTTGAAACAGGGTTTCACTAAGTTGCTGAGGCTGGCTGCAAATCTGCAATCCTAATGTCTTAGCCTCCCAACTACTGGGACTACAAGTGTGTACCACCAAGTCTCACTCCCCTGATACATCTCCGAGCCCTTTATTTTTTTTGTACTGGAGATTGAATCCTGGGGCATTCTACCTCTGATGTATACCCCCAGCCCTATTTTATTTTGAAACGGTTTCACTCAGTAGCTGAGCGTGTCCCCCCCCCCCTTTCTCTTATGGGGACCCTGGGCTAGTTTTTGGGGGGTGTAATGGGGATTGAACCCAGGGACATTCTGTCTCCAAGCCGCAGCCCCAACCCTATTTTTTTTTTTTTTTGTTGTGGTACTGGGGATTGAACTCGGGCATTCTACCTCCGAGCTACACCCCCAGCCCTATTTTTTATTCTTTATTTTGAAACCGAGTCTCACTAAGTTGCGGAGTGCCTCACTAGATAGCTGAGGCTGGCCGCGAACCCGGATCCTCTGGTCTCAGCCTCCCAAATGCTGGGATTACAAGCGTGCGCCACCACGCCCGGCCAGCCCTATTTTTTTATTCTTTATTTTTTTTATTTTTTTTTTTTTTTTTTTTGGT
>PVLC010047512.1:0-11061 GCA_004027655.1 Graphiurus murinus
GTACTGGGGATTGAACTCAGGGGCATTCTACCTCCGAGCTACCCCCAGCCCTATTTTTTATTCTTTATTTGGAAACCGAGTCTCACTAAGTTGCGGAGTGCCTCACTAGGTAGCTGAGGCTGGCCGCGAACCCGGATCCTCAGGTCTCAGCCTCCCGAATGCTGGGATTACAAGGGTGCGCCACCATGCCCGGCTCTAATTTTTATTCTTTGAAACAGGTTCTCACCAAGTTGCGGAGAGCCTCACTATGTATCTAAGGCTGGCCATGAACCCTGATCCTCTGGTCTCAGGCTCCCAAGTACTAGAATTACAAGCGTGTGCCAGCAAGCCTGACATTAATCTTCCTTTTTATGTTACAAACTTTTTTAGAATTTTATTTCTGCAGTGTGACTGACAATACATTGTAGTGAGATTCAAAGTGATATATATCATATATATGCATATATGCACTCAATATTTTGTGATTTCTCACTCACCCCATCCTGCTACCTTCCTCCCTCACTGTACATGCTAGTAAGGTTGTTAGTGATAACTTCATATATGAACATATTATTCGGTCTGTTTGCTTTGTCAAGCTTCTTTGTCCTCTCCCATTTTTCCTCCCGTAATCCTCTTCTACTACTCTACTGGTCTCATTCTTTATTATCATAAAGTCCCTTTTCTTTCCTATCTTCTCTTTAGCTTCTACATATGAAAGAAATTATAATGTTCTCTAGATCCACCTATTTTCTTCTCTAAATGATATAATTTTGTTAATCTTTATGGCTGAGTAAAATTCCATTGTGTATGTATACCATATTTTCTTTATTCATTCATCTGTTGATGGACACGTAGATTGGTTCCATAATTTGGTTTTTCTGAATTGTGCTGCCATAAACATGAATATGTATGTATCACTATGGTATTCTAGCTTTAATTCTCTAGAAAGATTCTGAGAAGTGGTATAGCTGGGTCATATGGTGGTTCCATTCCTATTTTCAAGGAACCTCCACAGTGAGTTTTATAGTCATCTTTTCAACTTTAATAGCATCTCATAAAAAAGTGTTCAATAAATATGTTTTGAACATATGTTAAAAATAAATTACTTTTAAATGGATGACAAATAAGGATGCTTTCTATTCAATTTTTAAATATTTTTAATTAAACTATATATTCATGTATATACTTGTATAGCTTGTTATTTTGTTTTTTAAGTGTGTATACACACTGTGTACATATATAATTTTAAGTACTCATGCCAAGGTTTAACTAACAATATTTAGCAATTTTTGCTTATGGTAAGAATTTTCCTACTTTAATAATTTAAAAATTATATAGATTATTTTTATGTAGAGCTATTTGTAGCGGAAAGATGGAGCTTCTAAATATCTGATTTTTGAAGGTATAATTTCTTGGGGACAATTCTGTAATTGAAATTCAAATTAATATGGGTTTTTTATTGATGTGATTTTGTATGGTCCTGTTTGACTCATGTCTGAAGATGAAAGTGGTTTGTAACATTAGTGAATTTTTATATTTCACTCCAGCTTTCTCATTCAGCTTCTACTCAACACTGACATCCAAATAGGTCACATGTTACTTAAAAATTATTGATGTTCTATTCTTAAGTTATCCTCTAATTGTCATCATCATCATCATCATCATCATCATCATTATCTCTTGGATTATACAAACTCTAATGAGCCTAAAAGGAATACTTTTTTCTTTCATATTCTCTATTATTTCATCTCCTTTAAAAATATATTACTTTTGGGAATTCCAAATTTATATGCTCATATTTTTCTACATATAAGACGATATCTCTGAGCCAGTTGTGGTGGTGCACACCTGTAATCCTAGTGCTTTGGAGGCTGAGACAGGAGGATTGCAGGTTTGAAACCAGTTTCAGCAACTTAGAGAGACTCTCAGCAACTTAGCAAGACCCTGTTTCCAAATAAAAATAATATAAGGTTGGGGTGTAGCTCAGATATAGAATATTAGTTTAATTACCAATAAAACACACACACACACACACACACACACACACACACACACCCCTCTATGAGTCTATTAAACCCAAATAATAAAGGAAGGTTTTATCAATATCCTTATTCTGTTATATTTATTTACTGTAATGTTAAAGACAATTCCCTTAAGAGAGGACTCTATTCATCTGTGTTCAATAAGCAGGCCCGCACACTCATAAAGGACACTTAAAAACTAGCATGTGCAATTTAGCATTTAATTATAATGACAGAAAATTCCATTTATTAAAAATGATATGGTTATAATCTGCAATCATCCGAGATGACTTTGATCTCAGGAGTTACTGAGGGAGACACCTGTAAAAGGTCCACTTGAAGAGGTTGAAAATGGGACTAGTCACACAAACGTGAAGTGGCACATGGCTTCAGTAAAGAGAAGAAATGAACCTCCTTGAGCAACAATTATCCAATCAAATTACATTGATAAATGGTTATGACTACCTTTTATGATCCAAACCCTGCAGGAGGATGCATAGAACTCAAAATGGAATAATGTGTTCATCTTTGCCTGGTAGAGCTAAGGAAAGGTAGAGAAAACAAATATGGCGAAAAATGAGTTAAGCAAACAAACCATGGTTAAGTGCAAAATAATTCTCTAGAGACATGAAGAATAAGTGAGATAATGTGTCTGAAGAATAAGGGAAAGCTAAACATGGAGGATGTATAGGACTTTTCCAAACTGAGAGGAAAAAAATCATTCTAGATGTAGTAAAAAATAAATACAAAGGGTAGATAATTAAACCTCATGACAAGAGGCATCTGTTAGCAAACTCATACTATAAGGTAGTTAAGGATCAACTATTATGAAGGAGACAAGAACATTAAGCAAAGATTATGCTGTCAAAGACCTTATATGCTTCATACTATGGAGTCTGGAATATCTCCCATAGCAAATGATGAGCCATGAAAGCTTTTAAGAAGTCCATAATCAAATTTCTATTTTCCAAAGATCCTTTGTTCGCTTGGTTTTTCATCAAAGCAGAGCCTGAGACAAAATTTGTGATGATTTTTTTTTCAAAAGTGTCTCAGAGAGAGTGGGATTACTGGGCAAGTTAGGCAGGGAGAGAAAGAGAGAGAGAAGAAATCTCATGAAAATTAGGAGAGACACCAATAGAGTAGTGAAGGGGATTGGGGAGGGAGAAGAAAGAGAAAGTAGAGCTATGGGGAGAGGAAACAGACCAATTGTCAAGTGCACAGAGAAATGTATCACTGTGACTCTCTCCATCATGCATGTTGAGGGAGGAAGGAAATAGAAGGGAAATATAGGAAAGAAAACAGACCCAAAAGTATATGTGGATATTGTGTATATTTGAATGTATTATTATAAACCTCATGATCATGTACAGTTACAGTGCACCAATTAAAATTAAACAAAAAATATTTAGTATTAGGGGTACCACTTTGGGCATCACAAGCCTGTTTCTGCCTGGCTTTTGAGAAATGAACAGATGTTTTCTAGAATGAACTGCTTGATCAATAGGTTTATCCATTGGTTCCTGTTCACACGGGTGGAGAGTTCCAGCAGGAGGATGCATAGAACTTAAAATGGAAAAATGTATCCATCTTTGCCTAGTAGAGCTAAGCAAGATAGAAAAAACAAATATGGAGAAAAATGAGTTAAACAAAACATGGTTAAGTACAAAGTAATAATGTTTAATGATTATATCAGCTGGGGATTTTAGGCCTCTCCCACATCTGAGTTCCACTTGTGCTGCCAGTCAGCACCCAGAGCCAGTCTTACAGCATAAAGTAAATGTGCATCATGCCAGAAAGTAGAGGTATATCATGCCTTTTTTGGTGGAACACTGTCAGGAAACCTCTTTTCCAAAGGATGTGAACAGCAACAGAGAAAACATTGAAAACAGATCTTCTCAGAGCACAGGTTATTCAATGTAGTAAGTATAATTCCTCAGGATAAAAATGTGGGAGAAAAATGAAAGCAGTCTTCTTGACTGTATTTGCAATGTGTCAATAGGCAAGGCTGCCTATTTTTTTAAGAAACTTTGCCAAAGGTTGGTTCTGACTGAGTACAATATTCTGGCTTGAATATTGTACATTGCAAATCACATAATATATATATATATATATATATATATACATATATATATGTATATATATATATATAATGGTGTTCAAGTAATCCCTTAAATATTTTTAGTGAAAGGAATCCAGGAACAGTGACTGGCTGATCCTAGTGGACTTGTACATGATTACATTTCAAACACATCAGTTTAATCTGCTTTGTAGCCTTGGACATAATGGTATATGTGATGGAATTTTAGCAGCTTTGGAAGTTCGATGTTTGGTGCTCTCATTCATTTGTCATTTCTTTGTCCAAAGCAGCAATGACTTTCTAAGGTTTAATGTTTATATCAGCATTTTTCACCCCTCCATGTAAGGTTTTATATGGCGCTTTGATTTATTTATTTCTTATGGCTCATTTCCTTTATTTTACAAATATCAGGATGGACAATTCGTCAAAACTTGCCAGAAAGACATTCAAACACAGAAGAACATGTTTGTCTTTTCAATAGTGAGCAATCATTTATTTGAGATGGGATTTTAATAAGACCTCTTTTGTGGAGCTATTAAAAACAAAACATAGCCAAGGTAATTGAAAAGTCGCAAAAGCAAATGCTTCCACAAAGTCAATCAAGCTTCTAATATTACACATATTGGATATTAGTAGTGGATGATTTCCTTGTGCTAGAAGAAAATAATGTGCACATAAAACACTGTCAAAGCAATGAACAGAAATTTCATCACTCAATCTATTAGTCTAGTTTCCCCTGCTTTCTTATTCCTTCAGTATTCTTTTTAAATTTAGACTCAGTCTTCTGTGCACTTTATACATGGAAGAATTTTATGAAAATAAGTCAGAATATGCAGCTACCTCATAGTTAAACCAATTTTCCTTTAAGCCTCCTCTTTAGATAGCACATCTTTTTTAACCTTTACTACCCAGGATCAAATATCAGAAATGGCTCTCTAAAGCCTACCATTTAAAGATTTGCTTAGTAGAGCATCAAAACTCTCCTATCATAGCTTTCTTGGACTATTTCCACTATATGTTTGAGTTACTTTTTTTTATATGCACTGCCTACTTACTATCATTATAGACTACATACATCATTACTACCTTCATGCCTAGCATGTACTCTCACACCACAAATTCAACTTCCAATTTTAAGATTTCAGCAGTAATAATCCTTGAGACAGCAAGACAAGATTCAATATATCCTTCTTTTTCTCTCTCATCACATACCATCATCATCAAAATCTAGAAATTGATTCTTTTTCCTCTAATACCATCTCCTATTTTGCATATCACTATCTTTTTTTCAGTAAAGAAGAATAGTCAAATATATTTTGTAAAGGGACATGTCTGATTATTCTACATACTAAACTGAAGTATTTGCTAGATCATTTATTGATATGCTTGATAAATATTCAGTGGACCAAATGGATCAATGGATAAATCAACTATTACCTCCTAGCAAACATGGAAACAAGCAAACAAAAAACATACCACCAATCAGTTTCCTGGAAAAAATGCAACCATAAATCCAATAAAATCTGGCTCATCATCCTGACAAAAACTCTCTACATTTATTGAACTTATGCCATATGCCAGGTGCTATATAAAACTAAATGACTCAATAAAAAATGGGCAAGTGAACTAAAACTTCACAAAAGAAGAAATACAAATGGAAAAGAAATATATGAAAAATGTTCAACATCATTAGCAATCAGAGAGATGCAAATCAAAACTACCCTAAGATTTCACCTTACCCCAATTAGAACTGCAATCATTAAAAACACAAACAACACATTCTGGCTAGGGTATGGAGAAGTGGGAATTCTATTACATTATTGGTGGGATTGCAAATTTAGTATAACAACTTTGGAAAAAAGTATGGAGGCTCCTCAGATGAATGGGAATGAACCTACCATGTGATCCAGCTACCACTTTCAGTAACTACCCAAAAGAATGGAAACCAAACTACCGGACTAATACATGTGTATCTATGTTTATAGTCGCACAATTCACAATTGCCAAACTATGGAAACAGACAAGATGTCCATCAACAGATGAATATATTACAAAACTATGAGATATATACACAATGGAATTTTACTCAGCCATAAAGAAAACACAATCATGTCATTTGTAGGGAAATGGGTGGAACTGGAAAACATTATGCTAAGTGAGATTAGTCAGTTACAAGGAGTGAAAAGATCATGTGTTCTCCCTAATATGCAGCATCTAGGGTGAAAATGGGTCATAGAAGGGACTCTAGATTAACAAGTATAAACCTTAGATGAGCAAAGAAGTGACTTAACTGCAGGTGATGGCTGGGGTGGGGGACACCCTAATGCACATGATGTATTTCACAAATATATCAAAGTCAATCACTAAACTGAACCTGAGAAGGAAGAAGGAGGGTGAGGGAGTGGGGTGGGAATTGGAGAAGGGGTTAAATGAGAAATATGTGCATGTATGCCTTTATCAGCTTGTACCTAACAAAGATGTATGATTACAATGCACCAATTAATAATAAATAAATAAATAAATAAATAAATAAATAAATAAATAAATAAATGTAACTCCCCTTCTGCCTTTCCCTGACCCTAACTGAAGGTTAAGGCAGGGAAGGAAACACCCTAATGCACATGATGTATAGTCAAAACATATCAATCACTAAACTGAACATGAGAAGGAGGGAGGGGGGAGGGAATGGGGTTGGAACTGGGAAAGGGTTAAGTGAGTACTGTGTGCATGTAAGCCTCTATAGGCTTGTACCTCATTAAGATGTATGATTAAAATGCACAAATAAAAAATAATGTAAAAACATTAGGAAATTAAGAGAAATAATTCCACAGCTCCTTAATAGCTGGGTCTTGAGCAAGGCTTGGTCTGCTGGAGTCCCGCAAGGCAGACAATTCCAAAAGAAGGAATGTGTGGCATATCCCACTTTGCATTATGTTATATTCTGGAAATTTTGGGTGCCTTGGGTTTTGCTTTTGCATTAATTATAAAGGAAAATTTCTTAGAAATAGGTGGCTGGACTGATATTGATCTCTTTGTATTAGCTGAAAAAGCAGTACCTCAAGACAACCCAATTCATTAACCTCTTCAAACATTAGTCAAGAAACAGGCTTTTCAAGTTTATCTAAAATAGTTACTACAAATAGTCTTTGCCCACTCCTACCTTGTCTCCCTGGAATTTTATAGGATACATTAACCCTCTAGCTACCTGAGATAAAGATAAGAACACTGCTTAAAGGAGCTAAACAATTAGTAAAAATTTAAACTAATGGAAAAGAATTTTTTATATATGTGTTGTATCTCTAAGAATTTTTATGTACTAAAAGAAATTTTATATACGTGTAGTATTTGTAACCTTGACTGGTTGAGGATGACCTTTGAAAGAACAGGTCTGTGGAGGTTCCTGTTCTATATGCCTCATTGCAAAAAAAAAAATAGTATAAAACAGCTACTAACAAACTATAAAACAGATATGCTACTTCACTGCATTTGGCGTGAGCGTATTCTCGTGACCTTGTCTCATTCCACACCTATAGAAGGACTCCCGACCCCATTGCCTATAGGGCTGGTCCTCAATAAATAAATAAATAAATCAGTAAGGTTCCTGTCATCAATTTGCTCACAGCTCAGTGGAAGACACTTAATGTGAGCACAGGACATATAACAGTTTAATGAAGACTAACTTGATGTGGAATTAGTGAACTAAATATAATTGTTACCATCACTCAGAACTAGAGAATGTCAATAGGCTATCTTTTCAAACTAAACCCAAAGAATATACTCAACAACCAAACTGCTAATGCAACTCTGCATAATCATATTTTCTCACAGAGACTCTCATGTACATAATTATTTGGGGTAACTGAGAGTTAAACCAGACAGGTATTACCTGCACTTTTTTTTAAATGAGGAAACCAAATGTCAAATAATTTGCCTGACCTGCCAAAGGACATTTTAACAGAGATTTTAGAGCCAAATTCTAGGTCTGTTGATTCCTACCATAAATATTTTCTTCACAACATTCCTGCAATAGGACTTTTTTTATATTTTCTTACTGGACTCTTCTTTCTTGGATGTTTTAATTTTTTATTTAAAGGTATTACTTTTCTTGTAAGAAATAAATTGTTTGTTAATAGTATTTGAGATAGGTAGAAATATATAACTATTCGTCTCCTAAAACAGACATTTTAAAGGAGACTTATACTTGCTGCACAAATTACTTACCCAGTCTGGGACTCCAAGATGAACATCTGCCTTCAAATCATTGTTTTTTCTATTACACCACAATTGCAGTCTTTTTAGCCTTGCTACAGTTAATGTCCCCCAAAGGCCCATGAATTACAGGCTTGGTCCTCAGCCTTGGAGCTATTGGGAGGTGCAGAAAACTTGGAGCTATTTGGAAGGTGGGGCCCAGTGGGGGGTCTTCGTGTCATTGTGGTGTGATCTTGAAAGGGATAGTGAGACTCTAGCCCTTTTGCCTCTTCCCCTCTGTTCTCAACCACTAGGTGAGCAAGTTTGCTCTACCCCATGCCCCTCCCATGATATACATGCCCACCATCAGGGGATTAAAAGCAACAGATCTGCCTGATCATGGACTGGAACCTGCAAAGGTGTGATCCCAAATACATCTTTTTTTTCTTCATAAATTGATTATGTAAGTATTTATCATAGTAATGGAAAGAAAACTAACAGACGCTTGTTTCCTGAGAAAGAGGAATAACAATATTTATGTGTGCATGGGGGATTTTTAAGGAGTTGATTCAGGTGATTGTGCAGTTCAACAAGTACAAATTCTGTAGGACAGAAAGCTGGAGACCTAGAGAAAAATGTATGTTGTACCTTGCATATGAACATATTCAGGTGGCACAATTCTTTGTTCTTTAGGGAACTCAGTCCTTTTTCTTAAGACCTTCAACTGATTAGAGGATGTCCATCCATGTTATGGAGACTTATCTGCTGTTCTCAAGATCCTAATTTAAATGTTAATGCCATATGAAAAGATATCATCATAGAAACATCAGGACAGGTGTTTGACTCAATAACTGTGTACCATGATCTCCAAGTTGACACCTTCAATTATACATCACTATGAGCTTAAGAAATTGATAAAGAAAAAACATATATACATATATGTATATTGATCTTGGATATTGATCAATATATATATATTGTATATTGATCAATATATATATTGATCTTGGATTACGTGTGTGTGTGTGTGTGTGTGTGTGTGTGTGTGTGTTGAATCCAGAAGCATTTATCTCTGAGCTATTTTATTCTTTATTTTGAAACAGAATCTCCCTAAGTTGCTGGGAGTCTCACTGAGTTGCACAGGCTGACCTCGAAAATGTGATCCTCCTGACTCAGCCTCCTAAGTACTGGGATTATTAGCATAACCCAAGGTGCTTGTAATTCTGGTTTCTGAGTTGGCATGCAGAGAATCTGAAAAGTCATTTCTCCTATACCCACACTAAGTACACACACACACACACACACACACACACACATACACACACACACACACACACACACACACACACACATACACACATACCTGAGCAAACAAAATCAACATTTCTTAGTTCTGTCAGAGAACCAAGGTTACACAGCAAACTGTTACCCTACTACTTGAAGACACAGGTGGAGACAGAGCTTACAATTTAGTACAACCAAAACCTAGAGGAGAAAATGGCAGGAAATTGCACCTGGGCAGGAGAGTGTGACCTGCAATTGCTCAGTTGCTACAGGATCTGAGAGGACATGTCCAAGAGACATGAGCTCCTGAGCAGTCCAGTCTTAGGTAGCCAGCACAATTTTGTGAGTCTTACCTCAAAGAACCCTATCAGGTACTCACAGTGAAGAAAAAAGAAAAGTATCTGGGTGCTTCTGTCATGGGAGGAATACGCAGCCAATTTTAAATATGTCTGGAGTAACCTGTTTTTTAAAAAGATCTGCCCTTAAAAGAAACAATTTTACACAAACCTAACCTGTAGGGTTTAAACAGAGACTTGGCTGACCTGGGGAAAGGGAAATAACCAACCCCAGCCAGATCCAGCCTTTCTGTGTCTCCTAGAGGAGGAAAAATGAAGCAATATTATGAAGGTCACAGTCCAGGACACAGGTACACTGAAAGATTGAGCCCCTCAAATAGCACTACAGAATGTGTCCCTTCCCCTTCACCCTTCAATCCCACATCAATAGGACTCCCTGTTAGGAATACAATCAAAGAAAACCTGGGACCTTTAGGATATTTTAAAAGTCTCTAGAGAAACCCCAAAACAGGGAACACAAGAACAAGGACACAGAGGAAAATTTAATTTCCTATCTACAGTTAGAGCAAATAGTAAACACGACTTAATCCCTAGCCAGATAAACAGAAAACCTCACAGAAAATGTCTATTTACCTCAGTTCTTTCTATTCAGTACATTTGGCTTGCAGCAACAACAACAAAAAATAGAAGGCATACTAAAATAACGAAAATCACAGCTTGAAGAGATAGACCAAGCATCAGAGATCAGACTCAGATATGGCAGAAATGTTGAGTTATAATTCTGGGAATTTTTCCAGCTATACTCAAATAAATTGACAAAAGTTTTATACATATATATATTATATATAATATATCTAATATTATATATATATATTTAAGATAAGCGACGGGATAACTTGATATACCTAAGCATTGTGAAATGATTCCTACCATTAAATTAACACATTATCTCATATATTTATCATTTTTGTGCATGTTGTGATAATGCTTAAGATCTATTCTCTTAATAAATTTCAAGCATACCATGCATATTTTTAATTATAGTCACCCTAATGTACATTAGATCTCCAGAACTTAGTCATCTTACAACTGAGAGTTGGTACCCTTAACTAGCATCTTCCCATTTCCTAGAAACCACTCTTGTACTCACTCATTCTTTCTTTCTTTCTTTCTTTCTTTCTTTCTTTCTTTCTTTCTTTCTTTCTTTCTTTCTTTC
>PVLC010047513.1:0-11034 GCA_004027655.1 Graphiurus murinus
TTTTTTTTTTTTGTGGTACTAGGGATTGAACTCAGGGGAGTTCTACCTCCGAGCTATACCCCCAGCCCTATTTTTTATTCTTTATTTTGAAACCAAGTCTCACTAAGTTGCGGGGGGCCTCACTAGGTGGCTGAGGCTGGCCTCGAACCCGGATCCTTCGGTCTCAGCCTCCCGAATGCTGGGATTACAAGCGTGCGCCACCACGCCCGGCTTTTTTTCTTTTTTTTTAATATATTTTGTGGTACTGGAGATTGAACTCAGAGAGGCATTCTACCTCTGAGCTATGCCCCTAGCCCTATTTTTATTTTTTATTTTTGAAACAGGCTCTTGCTAAGTTTCGAGGGCCTCGCTAAGTTCTTAAGGCTGGCCTCGAACCTGTGCCCCTTCTTTCTCAGCCTTCCAAGTACTGGGATTACAGCTGTGCGTCACCACACCCAGCTGGAAGAAACCTTTTTAAACATTTGATTTAATCAGGATGCACTTAATTTTTAAGATTTGCTTTTAAACTGTAGTTTAATGTATTTTATATTCTTCTGTAGTAAAACATAACTCAGATTTCTATGGGCCTTAAAACCAAAGACTGTGGTTCTTATTTGAATTGTGTCTTCTGTAACCGATTTCAATAAAGTTGGACCAACCTACAGAAAAAAAAAAAAAAAAGAGTTGAGCATGGTAAAGTTTGTAATCCCAGTACTTGGGAGGCTGAGATAGGATTGCAGGTTCAAGGCCAGCCTCAGCAATTTAGGCCCTCCACAATTTAGAAATAAAGAATACAGTAGGACTAAGGGTGTGTTCAGTTCCCAGTACCACAAAAGAAAAAAAAAAGCTCTTACATTGAGAAAACTAAAAAAAAAGATGACTGATAAGAAATAAGACTAGGTATAAATTAAGATTCTTGATTATTGGTGAATTCTAAAATATCTATAATCTTAAGCTATTATCCTGAAATAATTCGCCAAAAAGAGAAAACTTTTGATGATGCTGGGGATTGAACCCAGGGGCATTCTACCTCTGAGTTACACCCCCAGGCCTCCTTTTTAAAAATTTTTACCTTTTTTTTTGCGGTCCTGTGGATTGAACCCAAGGCCATTCTACCTCCGAGCCACACCCCCAGCCCTATTTTTTAATTCTTTATTTTGAAACAGTGTCTCACTAAGTTGTGGAGAGTCTAAATAGCTGAGGCAGGCCTCGAACCCAGATCCTCTGGTCTCAGCCTCCCAAGTACTGGGATTACAAGTGTGTGCCACCACGCCCGGCCTTTTTTTTTTTTTTTTAATTTTGAAAGAGGCTTCACTGTGTTGCTGAGGCTGGTCACAAACCTGCAATCCTCCTGTCTCAAGTACTGGGATTACAAGTGTGCACCACCATGCTTGGCTCTAGAAGATCCATTTTATAAAGATCACTTTGAAGATTATTTTGTAGAATGTTCCTCAATTTGGGTTTATCTGCTGTAACCTCATAAAAAGTCATGCTATACATTCAGGAAAGGAACACCAGGGTGGTGATGTTAGAGCCTTCCCAATGCATCATATTGGAAGGAACCTGATGTCATTTGTCACCACAGTCTCGAGGATGTTTATTTCTATCCCTTGGTTAAGGTGGTGCCTGTCAGGTTCCTTCATTGTAAGTTACTACTTTTCCCTTTGTAGTTTAAGTATCTTTTTCTTTCTTTCTTGGTGCTAGGGATTGAGCCCAGAGCCTTGCACTCTACCAGTGAGTTATATCTCCAACCAAATCTCAAAATTTCTTTCACCCATTAGTTTTATCATCTAGTGATGACACTTAGCAGTGCCCTTGTTGTTTTCTAACTAATGATCCCTTCCCCTCCCCTTTTTTGGTTTTAGAGATTGAAACCAGGAGTGTTCTACATCTGAGCTATATCCCAAGTCCTTTGATTTTATTTTGAGACAAGAGTTTTGTGCCGGGCGTGGTGGCGCACGCTTGTAATCCCAGCATTCGGGAGGCTGAGACCGGAGGATCCGGGTTCGAGGCCAGCCTCAGCTACCTAGTGAGGCCCTCCGCAACTTAGTGAGACCCTGTTTGAAAATAAAGAATAAAAAATAGGGGTGAGGGTGTAGCTCGGAGGTAGAATGCCCCTGAGTTCAATCCTCAGTACCGCAAAACAAAAGAAGAAATTCCGTATTAGTTTAAGTCTCAGAGAGTAACTGTTCAAAAATATAGCAGTAACTTAATGGCTTTACACTAATTGCCTTTTATTGTTACCACTTTTTGTGTTGATTATGCCAGAGTTTTTTGTTTCCTTTTTTCTTAGTACATTTTCCAAGAAAAAAAATTTTTTTTGTCTAATCCATGTTAAATTGCATGTTCTTTTTTATATAGTTCAGTGAGATCCAAATACATTACCTTTTTTTTTTTTTTTTTTTGTGTGTGTGTGTGTGTGTGTGTAACAGGGTCTCACTAAGTTGCGGAGGGGAGGGCCTCACTAGGTAGCTGAAGCTGGCCGGGAACCTGGATCCTCCAGTCTCAGCCTCCCAAATGCTGGGATTACAGGCGTGCGCCACCATGCCTGGCAAATATTTGTATTTAAATAAATTTGTAGTACTGTTTTTTCAGAGACTCTTTAGCCATCTGCATGTAACTGGTGCTTTGTTCTTGTTTGACTTTCCCCCCAGCTCTTCAGTAGGTTACTTACAACATCCAGGATCAGAACAAGTACAATTTCCTCAGACAACTTCACCTTGCAGCTCCCAGCAGCTTCAAGGCCACCAGTGTGCAGGTATGCATAGATCACTGACAAAACAGGTAATGGTTTGTTCATTTGAAAAATAGTTCGATTAATTTCCTTAGCTGTTACTACAAAAAGGTTCTCAACTAGTGATGCCCTGAAATACGGTCAGGATATTCATTTTAGGGAGCCACACTGAGCTGAATCAGGTTTAGTGTGGACAGTCCATGCCTTCCTTTTTTGCTGCTGCACTCACTCTGCTCCTCTCCTGATTTTCCTCCTCCATAAGGCGTGATATTCTCCAGGGTCCTCCTTTCAAGCTTTTACTGAGTAATCCAACTAACCCTCAGGATTCAACCAGTGCTTTTTTTGGACAGCTCCAGATCTTGTTTCTGCTAAAATCAGATCATATAGCCATCTACCTACTGAATATCCCTACCCAGATGTGTCAAAGTCACATCTAACTCAATATTTTCCTCCTTTTTTTTTTTTCTTTTTTTTTTTTTAATCTCTTTCTTCACCCTCCATTTAGTAGTTGAAGCAGGAATTTCAGAATCATAATTAACTCTCCTCAGTCTTTCCCTTTCACATTCATGTAGTCACCATTTCCTCAATTCTGATACCTTCTCTTTCCCCACTGCTACTAATTTTGGTCTATTCTTTTCATACCTTACTTGCTATAATCTCTTTAGTGTTTTGCTTATTTCATGTTTCCCTCACCCTCAACTTTACTCCTTTTCAACACACACAAAGTTATTGTCCTGAAACAGAAAATCTCTTGATGCAATAGATGGAATGCCAATATAAACTCCCTCCCAAACAAGCCTCCTAATTATATGTATATCATCAAGTCATATAGAACTTTATTTTTGCTTTTATGCCCAAATATTTTTATATCTGTTCTTCCCTTTGCCTGGAATGCCCATTCACCATCCTTCTCTGTTTGCCAAAGTCTTTCTCATCCTTAAAGTTTGACTCAAAAAACTACCTGTTTTTATAAGGGTTTCTCCTATGAAGCCCTTCTCTCCTTCTGTAGACTTAATGCAAATCTTGAGCATCATACCATATTTGAAAAACAGATAAGCAATAAATGGTTATCAACAAATGACCAATGATGGCTGTATCCAGCATGAGTCACTGGCTTTGAAAAATCTCTAAGAAGTTAGCCCTTCCATGGTTTGCCTGGACAGTTGAGTGGGTTCTATATCTAAGGAACTAGAAACCACTTTTATGGTTACTGCAGTACACACTAAGGTCCTGGAGGCAGGGTAGGGAGTCTTCCTCACATAGCTGTGGTTACTTAGCATCAGGTAAAGTACATGCTTAATACCAGAAATGCTGTAAACTTTTGTATACAAGAGAAATAAATCAAAATAGGAAGATATATATAATAGTTATCTCTCCTGTACAATTAGCAAAATCTTTAAACACATAACTTTAATAAAAAGTCAGCCAAGGAAGTCTTCCTAGCTTCCTTTCTCAGGTGAGAAAAGCCAATAAGAGGTGAAATAACTTTCACAAAATCAGAAGACATAGAATTGTGCTCTCTGATCTGACCCCCATGTCCCAAATATTTCCTACTAGTTCACTCTACATAAAGATGGCTTTTTGAGACCGGAGGATCCAAGTTCGCAGCCAGCCTCAGCTACTTAGTGAGGCCCTGTGCAACTTAGTGAGACCCTGTTTCAAAATAAAGAATAAAAATAGGACTGGGTGGTGTAGCTCGAAGGTAGAATGCCCCTGGGTTCCATCCCCAGTACCGCAAAAAAAAAAGATGGCTTTTTACTCTGTCAGTATTTCTGTAGGATTTTTTTTTTTTTTTTTTTTTTTTTTTTTTTTTTTTTTTTTTTTTTTTTTTTTTTTTTTTTGGCAGTTTTTCCTAAAAAACTAAGGACCTTGGACCTTTGTAGATTGTGTATATTATGCTACTACTCTCCACTAGGGTCCCAATGGAGGTCATTGGAATCTCCTGATCACTATAGGCCTTAGCTGGGCAAGGTGGTGATTGCCGGTAATCCCCGTACTTGGGAGGCTGAGACAGGAGGAAATAAGCAAGATGTTTCGGCCTAGAGGGTTCATTAATGCCTTTTTAAATTCACTAAGGCAACCAGGTGTGGTGGCGCACACCTGTAATCCCAGTATTTGAGAGGCTGAGACAGGAGGATTGCAGGTTCAAGGACAGCCTCAGCAATGTAGTGAGATTCTCAGCAACCTAGGGACGCCCTGTTTCAAAACAAAAAAATAAAAAGGGCTGGGACTGTAGCTCGGAGGTAGAATGCCCCTTGATTCAATCCCGGGTACCAAAAAATAAAGTAAATTCACTAAAGCTTAAATTAGGCTTGTATATCTAGTAGTTAATGTTTTTCCAGAAATGTGAAATTTGCTGTTATCCTGATCAAAAATACTAGCTAGTTATTAAAATATACTGATTGCAGTGTCCTAATTCTGATTTTCAGCCATGCCACCACCACCACCTGGTGGAGGAATGGTGATGATGCAGCTCAATGTACCAAACAATCCTCAATCTCGTGCTCACTCTCCCCCTCAATGGAAACAAAGTAAATATTACTGTGAACACCAGAGAGGACAGAAGTGTGTGGAATTTAGCAGTGTAGACAATATTGTCCAGGTAAGGTGCTGTTAATTCTTTTTTTTTTTTTTTCTTTTTTTGCGGTACTAGGGACTAAACCCAGGGGCATTCTACCTCCGAGCTACACCCCCAGTCCTGTTTTTTATTCTTTACTTGAAATAGGGTCTCACTAAGTCGAAGAGGGCCTCACTGTTGCTGAGGCCGGCTGCGAATCCGGATCCTCCAGTCTCAGCCTCCCAAGTACTGGGATTACAAGCGTGCGCCACCATGCCCAGCTGTTAATTATCATTTTAAAACTGCATTTAAATCAGAAGGAGCTGGGGCTTTGGTTCAGTGGTAAATGCTCCTGGGCTCAATCCCCAGTGACACTCAAAGACAAGAAATAAAATACTTTTCCCTATAAAATTGAGAAAGTAACATTTTTCAAAATATAGGAGATGCAAAGCCTTTGATTCACAAATCCACTTCCAGAACTTTGTCCAGGAAAATTGTGGACAAAAATTGTGTAGTATTCAGTAAAATTGTGTAGTGCTCAGTGTAGGACACTAGCATGTGAAAGATCCTGGGTTTCAGCCAGACATGGTGGCGCACGCCTGTAATCCCGTACTTGGGTGGCTGAGACACAAGGATCACAGTTTCGAGGACAGCCTCATCAACCTAGTGAGACCTTGCTTCAAAATAAGAAGTAAAATTAGGGTGGAGGTGTGGCTCAGAGATAGAATGCCCCTTTCTGTCTCCAGTGCCAAAAATAAATAAATAAATACTATTCTCCACTAAAAGGAACCAGGGCTCCTTAGAGAAATAACTGCCACCAGGATTGGTACGGGGAAATAAAAAATAAGCCTAGACCATCTGGCTGTGCCAGAAAGTAAGGAAGGGCTCAAAGAATGGTGGGAATGTGACAGATGATGCAAGATTGGGATTTGTGGGCACAAAAGAATGATAGCAATGAATGAATAAAATAGGAATCCCTGAGTCCATACTGATATAAATGGAGAAGAAAGTGAAACTCTTCCTTAGAGAAGGAATCATTGAAGCTGGGCATAGTGGTGCACGCCTGTTATCCCAGATACTTGGGAGGCTGAGGCAAGTATAAGGCCAGCCTGAGCAATTTAGCAAAACTCTTTTTTTTTTTTTTTTTTCGGTACTAGAGATTGAACTCAGGGGCACTCTACCTCCAAGCTATACCCCCCAACCCTATTTTTTATTCTTTATTTTGAAACCAGGTCTCACTAAGTTGCGGAGTGCCTCACTAGGTAGCTGAGGCTGGCCTCGAACCCGGATCCTCCGGTCTCAGCCTCCCAAATACTTGTAATCCCAGTACTTGGGAGGCTGAGACAGGAGGACCTGGGTTCGTGGCCAGCCTCAGCTACTTAGTGAGGCTCTCCGCAACTTAGTGAGACCCTGTTTCAAAATAAAGAATAAGAAAATAGGGCTGGAGATATAGCTCAGAGGTAGAATGCCCTTGGGTTCAATTCCCAGTATCGCAAAAAAAAAAAAAAGGCTGAGACTATAACTCAGAGGTAGAGCGCCTCTGGGTTCAATCCCCATTAGCATACACACAAAAAAAGGAAAATGTATAGTCTGTTCCCACTTTTTGTAAAAATTGGATGTATGATTACATATGCATAGAAACATCCTGTTACTCATATTTTATCTGTGGGTATTGGAAATTATATATTTCTCTAATCTTTTAATTTTTGTAACAAATGCATAATCAGGAAGAATAAAAAACTTTGTCCAAAAGAAAGTTTGCAAAAAACCTGCCCCAGATGCTGACCCATTTTCTCAATGTATTGTGATTACAGCACAGCCCTCAACTCAGCAGTCCCATGATTTCACCAGCACAGTCGCCTGCACCAGCTCAGCTGTCCACCCTGAAAACCATACGTCCCTCTGGACCACCACTTTCCATCATGCCCCAGTTCTCTAGACCTTTTGTTCCTGGGCAGGGTAAGTGAATATAAAACTAGTTACAGCTTCAGAGAATTGTAGGCATTTATTTACAGTCGTTTGATAATTTTCCTTGACACTGCTACCTTTATATTGCCCACAGAACTGCATTTTTACCTTCTCTCAGACATCATTATTGATTACTATATACATTCCTAACTTTAGTGTTTTATTAATAACTAATACTCAATTACTACAGTAATTATAATCCATTCTTGTATAGTGGTAATGTGCAGTGTTCTATATTAGTTCTATATTTCTAATTTCTACATTACACACCCAGCATAATTTTATTTTATAATAGCCCAAACTAGATAAGTCTCAAATGTCTACCAACAGAAGTTTGGCTAAACAAATTGTGGTATATCTTTGCGGTGGAATACTGCTTAGCAATACAATTGAACAAAGTAAGCTACTGATGCTCAGAAAAATCTCAGAGTCATTATGTTAAGCAAAAAACAAATCAAAACAAAAAGTAAATATACTACACAATTCTAATTATTTGAAATCCAGCTACAGACCAGCTAATCTATGATGTTAGAAATCAAAAAGAGCCAGGCATGGTGGCGCACGCTTGTAATTCCAGTACTTGGGAGGCTGAGACTGGAGGATAGCAGGTTCGCAGCGAGCCTCAGCTGTATACATATATACTTAGTGAGGCCCTCTGCAACTTTTAGTGAGACCCTGTTTCGAAATAATATATAAATGGGCTGGGAGTATAGCTCAGAGGTAGAATGTCCCTGGGTTGAATCCCCAGCACCACAAAAAGCAAAAAGAGGAGCCAGGTCTGGTGACACATGCCCATAATTACAGTACTTGGGAGGCTGAGACAGGAAGATCAAGAGTTTGCGAACAGCCTCAGCAAGTTGTAAGACTCTCATCAACCTAGCAAGACTCTGTTTTAAAAATAAAAATAAAGCTGGGCATGGTGGCACATGCTTGTAATCCTAGTACTTGGGAGGCTGAGACAGGAGGATCGCAGGTTCTCTGCCAGCCTCAGCTATTTAATGAGGCCCTCTGCAACTTAGTGAGACCCTCTTTCAAAATAAAAAACAGGAAGCCGGGCGTGGTGGCGCACACTTATAATCCTAGCATTTGGGAGGCTGAGACTGAAGGATCCGGGTTCGCAGCCAGCCTCAGCTATCTAGTGAGGCACTCCGCAACTTAGTGAGACCCTGTTTCAAAATAAAGAATAAAAAATAGGGCTGGGGGTATAGCTTGGAGGTAGAATGCCCCTGAGTTCAATCCCCAGTACCACAAAAATAAATTAATTAATTAATTAAAAAAAAAAGTATAAAAAATAGGGCTGGGGGGTATAGCTCAGAGGGTAGAACACCCCTGAGTTTAATCTCCAGTACCGCAAAAAAATAAAATAAGTATACACATATGTAGAAGAAACACTGAAAAGGTACACTCCAAAGCGGCACATGATGGCTCACACCTATAATCCCAGTTCTTGTAGGCTGAAGCAGGAGAATCATAAGTTCAAAGTGAGACCTTGTCTCAAAATACATAAGAAGGGCTAAGGGTGTAGCTCAATGGTAAAATACCCCTGGGTTCAATCCCCAAAGCACACAGAGAAAGATACACTCTAAGATGTCAAAGTCATGGAGTACTACGGTAGTTATTATTTTCTCCTTTGTAGTTCTCTGTTCCCAAATTTTCTACAAGATCACTTACTTTAATAATCTGGAAAAAAAGCCGGGCATGGTGGCACGCGCTTGTAATCCCAGCATTCGGGAGGCTGAGACCAAAGGATCCGGGTTCGAGGCCAGCCTCAGCTACCTAGTGAGGCACTCTGCAACTTAGTGAGACTCGGGGTTTTTTTTGTTTTTTTTTTTTTGTTTTTTTTTTTGCGGTACTGGGGATTGAACTCAGCGGCATTCTACCTCCGAGCTATACCCCCAGCCCTATTTTTTATTCTTTATTTTGAAACCGAGTCTCACTAAGTTGCGGAGTGCCTCACTAGGTAGCTGAGGCTGGCCACGAACCCAGATCCTCCGGTCTCAGCCTCCCGAATGCTGGGATTACAAGCATGCGCCACCACGCCTGGCTCCGTGAGACTCGGTTTTAAAATAAAGAATAAAAAATAAATAATCTGGAAAAAGAACAATTATTGTAAAAAATAAACAGGCTGAGGCAGGAGGATTACAAGGTCAAGGCCAGCCTTGGCAACTTAGTTAGACCCTTGTCTCAAAATAAAAAGGAGCCAGGCAGGGTGGTACACACCTGTAATCCCAGGATTTGGAAGGCTGAGACAGGAGGATTGCAGATTTGCAGCCAGTCTCAGTAACCTTTGCAAGGCCCTCAGCAACTTAGTGAGACCTTGTTTCAAAATAAAGAACAAAATAGGGCTGGAAGTGTAGCTCAGAGGTAGAATGTGCCTGAGTTCAATCCCTAGTACCACCACAACTTTGTGAGACACTGTTTCAACATAAAGAATAAAAAATAGGACTGGGAGTGTAACTCAGAGGTAGACTGCCCTGGGTTCAATCCCCAGTATCGCATAGATAGATAGATAGATAGATAGATAGATAGATAGATAGATAGATAGATAGATAGATTAGATTAGATAGATTAGATAGATAGATTGATAGATTAGATAGAATGCCCCCAGGTTCCATCCCCAGATAGATAGATAGATAGATAGATAGATTGATTGATTGATAGATTAGATAGAATGCCCCCAGGTTCCATCCCCAGTACCGCAAAATAAATGAATGAATAAATCCCCAGTATCGCATAGATAGATAGATAGATAGATAGATAGATAGATAGATAGATTAGATAGATAAGATAGATAGATAGAATGCCCCCAGGTTCCATCCCCAGTACCGCAAAATACATGAATGAATAAAAAATAGGGCTGGGGCCAGTCGTGGTGGCACCTCTTGTAATCCCAGTAATAAAGAATAAAAAATAGGGCTGGGATGTAGCTCAGAGGTAGAATGCCTCTGAGTTCAATCCCCAGTACTGCAAAAAAAAAAAAACAGAAAATAAAAAGGACTAGAGATATAACTTGGAGATAGAATACCTCTGGGTTCAGTCCTCAGTACCACAAAAGGGCAGGGGCTAGGCTAAGGATGTAAAGGATGTAGCTTAGTGGAAAAGTACCTCTGGTTTCAATCCCAAGAATCTAAAAATAAATAGAAAATAAATACTGCTACATATGACTAAATCTTAGGTATCTTTTTCAGGAAGTACTAGAATTTTTAGGCATCTTTCTCTGTATTCTGTCAATACTAAGTTTGAATTTCTTTTTTTTTTTTTTTTTTTGTACTGGGGATTGAACTCAGGGGCATTCTACCTCCGAGCTATACCCCCAGCCCTAGCCCTATTTTTTATTCTTTATTTTGAAACAGGGTCTCACTAAGTTTCAGAGGGCCTCACTAGGTAGCTGAGGCTGGCTGCAAACCTGGATCCTCTGGTCTCAGCCTCCCACCACACCCAGCTTCTTTGAATTTCATTGCTGTAACACTTAACTCTGACTTTTTTACAACTATTTTTTTTTTTTTATGTATCTTCATATTTTACATCGCATCTCTGATCTCAGTGCTAGACCCTTGTTATACATGTCCTTTCAGCTAGAGCTTTGGAGTATGTTGTGGATTTGTCCTGCCAGGGAGCTGCCCAAGCACTTTGACCCTTTTCATTAGAAAGGAGCCCCAGGAGCTGGCCATGGTGGTGCATGCTTGTAATCCCAGTACTTGGGAGGCTGAGATAGGAAGCTCGCAGGGTTGCTGCCAGCCTCAGCTACTGAATGAGGCCCTCCGCAATTTTTTTTTTTTTTTTTTTTTTTTTTTTT
>PVLC010047514.1:0-11068 GCA_004027655.1 Graphiurus murinus
GGCTGCGAACCCGGATCCTCAGGTCTCAGCCTCCCAAATGCTGGGATTACAAGCATGCGCCACCATGCCGGCTCCTATTTTTAATTCTTTATTTTGAACAGGGTCTCACTAAATTGCGGAGGGCCTCACTAAGTAGCTGAGGCTGGCCACGAACCTGTGATCCTCCTGTCTCAGCCTCCCAAGTACAAGGGTGGGCCACCAAGCCCGACTATTCGACTATGTTTTATTTTATTTTATTTTTTTTGCGGTACTGGGGATTGAACCCAGAGGCATTCTACCTCCGAGCTACCCACCCCCCCGCCCCAGCCATATATGTGTGTGTGTATTTTTTTGTTTGTTTGTTTGTTTTTGTGTTTTTTTGCGGTACTGGGGATGGAACCCAGGGGCATTCTACCTCCGAGCTACATCCCCAGTCCTAATTTTTATTCTTTATTTTGAAACAGGGTCTAAGTTGCAGAGGGCCTCACTAAGTAGGCGAGGCTGGCCACGAACCCAGACTCTCCTGTCTCAGCTTCCCAAGTACTGGGATTACCAGCGTGCGCCACCACACCCGGAGACTATGTTTTATTTTGAAACAGCGTTTCACTAAATAGCTGGATCTGGCCTCGAACCTGCAATCTTCCGGTGTCCGCCTCTAAAGTACCGGGATTACATGCGTGCACCATTGCGCCTGGCTTTTATGTGGATTTTTTCATAATGACCCAAAATGGACTTGAGAACTGCGGACTTCTCGCTCAACGTGTGTCTTGAAGTCCCCTGTCCCATACCAACCCCTAACATCCTCCCTTCCTCGAATCCAGTACCAGAATACTCAGATTTAGTTCAGACTCTACTGGGACGCGTTGCAAAGCGACTTCGGCCAATTCCAAAAGCCCGTAGGAGTCCCACCCACAATGACAGTAGCTCCTTCGGACCTGACCTCATCAACCGGCCTCCGGAAGTGGCAGGCAGGAAGAAGAAAAGTGTAGCACCGAAGATCACTTCCGCTTCCGTCAGCGCAAGTGCTTTCATTCCTTTTTTTGCTACGGTGACTAAGATGGATCCGCTTTTGGAGTCGCGTTCCGGCCATTGGGCCGGGGGTCCGGTCCCGGGGCAGTTTTACCGCGTCCGGTCCACTCCTGGTACCTCCATGGACCCGGCGTCGGCACTCTATGGGACTCCGATCACGCGGACCCAGTAAGTTTTGGCGCCTCAGCCAGCTCAGGGAGGACCCTGTGTGGCCTGGAGTCGCCGGCTGGTGCTGAGAGCTCGGGCGGGCGAGGGCGGGGGGCCCAGGCAGAGCCCGGGTAAAGGGGAACGACGGGAAGGAGCCGCCATCGAAATGCTGGAGCGGATCCCAAGGCCGGGAAAGAGGTCCCAAGCCGAAGCCCCGCCCGGCCGACTCCAGAGACCTGTCCTTGTCCCCCTTCAGGAACCCCATGGTGACCGGGACCTCGGTCCTCGGCGTCAAGTTCGAGGGCGGAGTGGTGATCGCCGCGGACATGCTGGGCTCCTACGGTTCCCTGGCGCGTTTCCGCAACATCTCTCGAATCATGCGAGTCAACAACAGCACAATACTCGGCGCCTCGGGAGATTACGCTGATTTCCAGTATTTGAAGCAAGTTCTCGGCCAGATGGTGTAAGTCGGGAGGGGAATCCCCTGTTTTCATTCCCTTGTATGGCGCAGGGGACCGTGAGGCCACAGCGGAGGTTTGGGAGAATTGTCAGGGGTGGAAAATGTTATTGTGTTGGCAATAGTTTTGGGCATTGGGGATGCAAAATGGGTTAGATTGTGATAACTTCTTATGAGGGTGAGTGGAAGTCCCGACTTCTGTTCTTAAACTTCTCTCGCAACCAATTCCTTTTAAGGATTGATGAGGAGCTGTTGGGAGACGGGCACAGCTATAGTCCTAAAGCAATTCATTCGTGGCTGACCAGGGCCATGTACAGCCGCCGCTCCAAGATGAACCCTCTGTGGAACACCATGGTCATTGGAGGCTATGCTGATGGAGAGAGGTTGATTTGAATACCCATAATGCCCTTGAACACCCAACCTAGCACCTGTGTAATGTCTTTTCTGTGTCTCTTCCCCAGTGAACTGTCTTTTTTAGACAGACCCCATGAACCCATTCTTCAGCTAAGAAACTTAAGATTAAAGGAGTTCTGTGATCCATTGTATCCTTAGCTTCCTTGGTTATGTGGACATGCTTGGCGTAGCCTATGAAGCCCCTTCTCTGGCCACTGGATATGGTGCATACTTGGCTCAAGTAAGTAGTGGGGCTGGAGGTGGGAGAGGGTAGACAAAAGGAAATTTTGGGTTAGTGGTTGCCTGTTCTGATGAACTGGGATCACTGCTGGTGGGCAGCTTGTTTTCTTTGCATCTGGAGGCTTTAAGTATGACACCTAGATTCCAGTGACAAGGTGGCATGTCCGAGAGTTGGTAGACACATGAACAGAGTGGTCCTAGTAGCTGGGTGTGTTGGCACATACTTGTATTCCCAGTACTTGGGAGGCGGAGACTGGAGAATCTGGGTTCGCAGCCAACCTCAGCTACTTAGGCTCTCTGCAACTTAGTGAGACCCTGTTTCAAAATAAAGAATAAAAAATAGGACTGGGGGTGTAGCTCAGAGAGGTAGAATGTCCCTGGGTTCAATCCCCAGTACCACCACCAAAAAAAAAAAAGGTTCCTAGTAAGGTGGTGGTGCACACCTGCAATCCCAGCACTTGGGAGGCTGAGAGGACCAGAGTTCAAAGCCAGTCTCATCTACTTTAGTGAGGCCCTCCTCAACTTAGTGAGACCCTGTTTCAAAATAAAGAATAAAAAATAGGGCTGGGGGTGTAGCTCTGAGGTAGAATGCCCCTGGGTTCAATCCCCAGTAACCTGTTCCTCCCCCCTTAAAAAAAAAAAAAAAAAAGAGGGTCTTAGTAAACACTTCATTCTTGTGAGACAATAGTTGGAAATCTTTTCACTCATTTGTTTCTTGTTTATACTGAGTTAGAGACAAATAGCCTTTTACTCTGCCCCTGATACCTTCCATGTTTTTTCTTCCAATCTCCCTAGCCTCTTCTTCGGGAAGTTCTGGAGAAGCAGCCAGTGCTGAGCCAGACAGAGGCCCGAGAGCTAGTAGAACGCTGCATGCGAGTGCTGTACTATCGAGATGCCCGCTCTTACAACCGGGTGAGCAGTGAAGGAAGAGTAAACATTCTGGGAACCCCGTGGCCAGGCTGTAGATACATGCAATCTTGGGGTCTCTATGATTTTAGAACAGATTGCTTCACTTTTGTGACTCCTATTTCAGACTAGGGGAAGGGGGAGACCCTCTACTTGATCTTTGAGCAGGTCCCCAGGACTTTAAGGGTGGGCATTTTCATTGAAAACTGTTTTCTTTCAGTTTCAAATCGCCACTGTAACTGAAAAAGGTGTTGAAATAGAGGGACCACTGTCTGCAGAGACCAACTGGGATATTGCCCACATGATCAGGTGACTGAATCTAAAATTACAGTTGGAAAGAAGGTGGTAGAATAGTTGGGAGCTCCCTTGGCTTGCTCTAAGCTGGGCTTTTCTGGAATGCTCTACCAGAAAAATATTCTGAGAAAGTTTTGGTTGGAGGGTAGAGCTGCTTTTAGGAATTGATGCCTTTATACTTCAGTTTCTTTTTATTTATTTATATGCTCTTTTCCTTTAGTGGCTTTGAATGAAATACACATCCATTATCCAGAATTGAAGACATATCCTTCTCACTTTGGACTTGTGTTCAAAGATAAACTTTTCTTTTGTAAAATAAATCAATCTTTCAAAGTACTTGTTGAGTGGTTTTATTCTGGATCACACCAAGGGCTAAACTTTCCAGGACTGCCTTGTGCTGGTTCTGCCTGGTCCGAGAACTCTCAGGCTCTTTTAGCAAATAGAAAATTCTCCATATGACCATACAGAAGACCCATGCCTGTCTTCATGTAGGGCTAATACTATAGGCAGCTTCATGTAAAGGCTAGACTTGATCTTCTGGCTTTTCTGTTTGAAGATTTTAAGCATTTTTCCCCACTGCACTAGATTCTAAAAATGCAGATTTTCTGGATAATGATGGCTACTAATGTGATTTTCATTTAAACACTATTTCCAAAGATAGACATGCAATATTTAATATAGCTGCTCTGTGTAAGGCTGACCTCAGCCTGGAAGTGGCAGTCTCTAACTCACACGTGTCCAACCTTATCTTGTGTACCGGGAATAAAAAGCAACATTGTGTGTGTGTGTGTTACCAGGGATTGAACCCAGGGGCATTCTACCTCTGAGCTATACCCCTAGCCCTATTTTTTATTGTTTATTTTTGAAACAGGGTCTCACTAAGTTGCGGAGGGCCTCACTAGGTAGCGAGGCTGGCCTCGAACCCGGATCCTCTGGTCTCAGCCTCCCAAATGCTGGGATTACAAGCATGTGCCACCATGCCCGGCTCCCTATTTTTTATTTTCAAACAGGGTCTCACTGAGTTATGGAGGGTCTCGTGAAGTAGCTGAGGCTGGTCACGAACCCGAAATCCTCCAGACTCAGCCTCCCAAGGGATTACAAGTGTGTGCCACCACACCTGGCACAAAGTAACATTTAACCTAAACATTGATTCTCTAAACACTTAGAGAATCAATGTTTAGGTTGACTAAAGATCTAGTGCTGTCAGAAAACTCACAAGTACTGTGTGTTCATTAAAGTCCTTAGAGTAAGCCGGGCGTGGTGGCGCACGCTTGTAATCCCAGCATTCGGGAGGCTGAGACCTGAGGATCCCGGTTCAAGGCCAGTCTCAGCTACCTAGTGAGGCACTCCGCAACTTAGTGAGACCTGGTTTCAAAATAAAGACTGAAAAATAGGGCTGGGGGTATAGCTCGGAGGTAGAATGCCCCTGAGTTCAATCCCCAGTACCGAAAAAAAAAAAAAGTCCTTAGAGTAGCTGAATCAAGTCAGTTGGATGTTAGCCATGTTCTATTCCTGAAATGGTTTAAAAACCTCAAACTTTAAAGATGAACACCCTAGGTTTGGTGTGCATTCTCTCCAAACTAATTTTTTCCTGTGGTACTGGGGATTGAACCTAGGGGTATTCTACCTCTGAGCTACATCCCTACACCTATTTTAATTTTGAAACAGGGTCTTGTTAGGTTGATGAGAGTCTTATTTGCTGAGGCTATCCTTGAACCTGCAATATCATCTCAGCCTCCCAAGTACTGGGATTACAGGTGTGTGCCACCACACCTGGCTCTGCATTCTACCTCTGAGCTATGCCCCCAGCCCTATTTTATTTGTATTTTGAAACAGGGTCTTGCTAGGTTGATGGGAGTCTCACTACTTGCTCAGACTGTCTTCGAAAATGCAATCCTCCTGTCTTGGCCTCCCAAGTACTGAGATTACAGGTGTGCATGCCTAACTCCAAACTGTGTTTTAAGAAAGTGGTACAGGCAGTAACAAACTAGTAAACTAAGCAAAAGCAAGCCATGAGATTTTTGTAGTGCTGGGGATTGAACCCAAAAGCATTCTACCTCTGAGGTACATCCCCAGCCCTATTTTTTTACTTTGAAAGTCTGCTGAGGCTGGCTTTGAACCTATGATTCTCCCATCTCACCTCCCAAGTATTGAGATTTTAGGCATGTGCCACCATGCCTGGCAAGCCATGAGCTTCCAACTGGAAAATTCCACACATTCAGGCCCAACACAGAAAGTAGTCAATAAATACATGTTTATTGATTAAACTGAATTATAAAAAACAAAAAAAACCCCCCAGAAACAAAAAACCTTCCTTCTATTACTAAGCCATGCAGGCAGAGTCCACAAAGACAACTTCCTGGCCAAACCCCAGCTGATCACTATTGTATTATGATCTTAGAAAAATGAACCCATCCAGAAAGTTAGTGTGCAGAGGCCAGGAACCCAGCTCTGCTAAGGCTGTGGCTGCTGCAGAGACTACCAAAGAGTAGGGTTAGGTTGCAGACAGATGTGACCAGTCATAGTTCTTGAACTTTCTCAAAGGTAGAGGGTTGACTTGAAAAATTCAGTCTGTCAATAAAATCACATCAGGCAAAAATCTGGGGAAGAGAAGCCCAGGTGGATCCTTGGTTCAGTTCAGATGCCCCAGGTTCACAAAGCTGGCCAAGCCGTTCTGGGAGGGACTGCTCCAGTTCACTATATTATAGTGTGCTGGGGGTTAAAAAACAAAAAAGGGGCAGGGAAACAGGTGGTAACAAATGTCACCTGTACCACCAAGGCCTGTCACATCTTGAGCATATCCCAGTCTGTGAAAGCCTATTAACAGGGTTACCTAGAAAAAAAAACACAGTTTATAAATCCATTTCCCCTCATTTATTAAATGCTCCACTTATGTACATTTAAAGATGAACCATTTACAAGCTTGTGCAGGTTGCCTCCTTGGCTCACAGGAGGGAAACATTGCTGAAAGCCTTGGGATGGACAGAAGAGTGGTGTAGCTGTGGGAAAGGTGGACTTGGGTTTTTGCTCCTTTTCTCTGAATGGTACAGTACGTTTTGGTTTAGAACCATGAGTAGTTATTTTTTTTTTTTTTTAAATCCCTCATGCAAATTGTAGAAAAAATTTCCTTTTCTTGAAGCTGGCAGTGAAAAATAAAGACTCATGTCTTTTTCTTTGTGCACACCCTCACGTTTCCTCTTCGTGTCAGATTCTTCTCTAAGCATTAAGAGGAATGGGGGAAGTCACAGGGTAAGAGGATTTCAACAAGTGGTCTGTCTTTTCTTTTTAAAGTTCAACACTTAGCATTTACACAGTGGCTCCTGGATGCAGGACCTGTGATCTCTTGAACAGGCATGCTGTCCACTTAACAGGATCAAGTTCAACAACGCAGGGACTGCCCCGGGGGCTTGCAGAATGAAGACTCAAACCGGGAGTGGCTTCCACCCTAGCACTGGTTGATCACCTCAGTACCTCTTGCCTGCTAGTGACACATGTATGATCCTTTGTCCAGGGTGATGATGGTGTGCGAATGGGAAAGGGGCCAAGGATCGCAAGTGCAAAGAATACTGTTTGTCATGTTTCTGTTGGAGGGAGGGTGGTGAGGAAAAGACAAATCTATTCATCATTCTGGATGAGTAAAGGTGGTTTCATGCATTTTTAAAGCCACAATTTTATATCTAGAGTTGCTATAGAAACCAACATCTCTGGAGAGGGAAGGAAAGAAAAGGAGAAGGAAGAGAGAGTTCAGTGGGAATTTTTTTCCATTTTCATTTTTATATAAAAGTGTTAAGACCACAATGAAAAAGTTTTTCTTTTTTTTACCATATATATAATAAACCAGTTTGTGAGCTACATATGTTTGTCGTTCCCATCTTCAGAAATATTCTCACATTGACAACGGTTATTAGAAAGCATCATGCCCTAAGACACCGGCCACACAGTAAAACAAACAACCCAGAAGTACTATGATACAATTGAGGTAAAAGGGGAAACAAAACAATTCAACATTCGCCCACAAAGGAATTTTTTTTCATTTTCTTGATTTTGTCAGAAAAATACCAAACACAGTGATTTAAATTTAAAAAAAAAAAAAAAGTCACAAAAACCTGTTTTTAGTAGAAGTGAATGAGCAACGGGCCAGCTCCTCGGCTCAGACATGATTGCTACTGATATTCCTAAGAATCCACAAGTTCACAGGGAAGTATAAGTCAACGTCAGGGGGAGTGGTGCATAAAATTAAAAATATAAATCAAGTACCCCATCTGGTTATACCCCTTTTCCCTAAATCCCTCACCCCTCTCTGACACTCCCACCCCACACGATCTCATGACCTCAACATTCAAATCTCCATCAGATCTAGGTCGGCCTCTTCAAAGCCATAGAAGGACTCGGTCTCACTCTCCCCCTCGAAGAGCTGGTGCAGGCTTTCGGGCTCAACTGTCTCTTCAGGAGATGACCGGGGCCGGGGAGTGGAGGCTGAGGGCTCCTCGGACTGTTCCCCACTCAGCTTCAGCTGCTCCTCTAGGGAGGCAATCAGCTCCTCCTGCATGTCGGCGTTGCGGGTGGGCGAGTTAACGTTGCCATCCGGACCGGGCAGAACACTAGCTACCAGGAAGGACCGCTGAACTAGCTCTGGGCAGTCCCCAATGACACTCAGCACCTCACCCAGCCAGGCCAGCACCAGCTGAAGGAGGACGTCGGAATCGCATGCAGTGTCTGCCATTTCCCGCGCCTGCTCCTTCCACTTTTTGTGCAGGAAGTTCTTGACAGTTCGTTTGATACATACGTCTAATGGCTGGATTTTGGAGCTACAGCCTGCAGGGACCACTGCAGGCAAAGTGCTAGAGGCACTCAGCATGGCCAGTACCTCTTCTGATAAGTGGGTGCGATGACAATCCATCACGAGCATGCCCTTGCTGTGCTGGCAAGCCGTGTGCTTCTGCCACACTCGAGTGGACCACAGCTCCATGATCTCATCATCACTGTAGCCGCTCTCTTTTGCCTCTAGCAATATGGAGCCCGGCAAGTTAGCAGGCTGATTCACTTGTCCTCGAAAGAAGACCAGGGTGGGAAGGACAGTGCCATCTGCCAGAATGGCCAGTACTACGTCGCACCAAGGTTCCCCTGTGCCCACTGTCTGCAGGGCATTCTCCTTGCGGTCATCACTGCTCAGCACTTCTGCATCCAGGAACAGGGAGACCTCATCGATAGCCACGATCATGGACAAAGGTAAGTCCTGGTTGTGAATCTGCCGCTGAACAAACTCAATGAAGAGTCCTGCATTCTCTGCCACGTCCTTCGGCAGGGTGTGGGCCACGGCTCTCCGGGCATGGGGAGTCAGGTGGTGCCGCAGCATAAAGCGCACGGCCCACTCATAGGAGATCTTAAACCCCCCCTCCAAAGAGCGTCCTATTTTGGTGGCCTTCTGGAACAAGGTCTCCTCATTTACAGGTAGCTGTTGCTCTCGCTGGGTCAGTACCCACTCAGCCAGTTTTTCTTCTGCCTCAAAGCTTAGATATTTGCCCTCTAGATTCTCCCCCTGGGAGGCCTGGAAACGCCGGAGCCAACGCCGGATCCGCCGCTGGGGGTTTCGGAAGTGTTCAGCCGCCTGTTCTGTGTTGCAGCACAGGGCAAAGAGCACTACCCGAAGCTTCTTCACGGATAGCTGCTCCTTCTTGCCAGCCCCACCGCTGCCTCCCCCAGCTGATGCCAGCTCAGGTTCCTGGGTGGCTGGGCTCCCTTCTTCCTGGTCATCAACATTCAGACACTCGGCCTCCTCTGTGGCCAAAGGTGGGAGGGCCAAAGGCTGCAGGTGAGTTGGGGTTGGTGGTGGGGTTGCAGTTGAGGCTGGTGATGGGAGTGCCTGGGTCATGGGGACAGGTGGCTCTTCAGGCTCAGCCAGGGCAGGCCCGGCAGGTTTCACAGTGGCAGCAGCTTTGCTGGGAAGGAAGGAAGGAGGAGGGTACATGTTCTTCAAGTTCCGGTCGTGCATGCGGTCACGAGTCTGGCCATGCCTAAAGGGGTGGGGTTAGGGAGCAGAGAAGGGAGAAGATCAGTTAAACGGAGGAATTTCAATAGTAATTATAATAGCAAACATACTAAAAAACAGAAATGAAATAATTAAGTGATAGTTTCTGTTACCTTGAGTGAGATATCCAGGTGAGTCCTAGGGAAAAGGAGACAATAAAAATATGTCAGCCTAGGGTAGAAAGGAGCCCTCCAAAACCAGTGTCCTGGGACTTCACCCACTACACACCCTCCAGAGGCCGCTCCGCCCCACCCTATGTAAAGGTCAAGGTCAAGCCCGAGTGTTTCCTATTTAGTGTAAGCCTGGTCAATGGGTGGGTGAGCCCAAGAAGGATGCTCGTGACACTTCGTCTGACATGGCTTTCTTCTTGTCCTGTGACCCCTGTGTACTCACCCCGAGGCAGGACACTGCTGGATCTGTGAGAGGGGTTGAACACCAGATGCTTGGCCATGGCGTCTCCCATAGAGGTAACGAAGGAACATGAAGTGCAGGCCAGCTTGTTTCCACTAGGAAAGACCCAAGAGTGCGTGAGACAAGGACAGCAGGGGCACCAGGAAAGTCAAATTGAGGCTTCCGAAAGAAAAGGAGCACCCTACCACCTCCCTCCTCTCAAGTCAGTTCACAGAACCACCCGCAAAATAATTGAAAGAACCTCATGTAAAAACTTGAAAAAGTAAGAGAGTACCAGTAAGTCTTTCATTACCTCACAGAGTTTTTAAACAAAGCCAAATACTTGGGGCTCTTCCGTGGAACATGATTGCTGAGAAAGACAAAGAAGTGGAATGAGTGATAAGGTTCCGCTGGCTGAGCTGGTGAGCACCTGCCAGTGTCCAACAAGAGATGCCTCCTGAATCCACCCTCAACCCACCCCAGTGTTTCCTATCACCATGCTTCTTAAACGTTACTATGTGTATGAAATCACCTATTACAATTCATTTTGATTCAGTAGGTCTAGGGTGGGGCTGAGAGTGAGTACTTTTTTTTTTTTTTTTCCAGTACTGGGAATTGAACTCAGGGGCTTTCTACCTCTGAACTATATGCCCAGCCCTATTTTTTTTTTTTTTTTTTGCGGTACTGGGGATTGAACTCAGGGGCATTTTACCTCCAAGCTATAGCCCCAGCCTTTTTAAAATTTTTTTTATTTTTTATTTTGAAATAGGGTCTCACTAAGTTGCGGAGTGCCTCACTAAGTAGCTGAGGTGGGCCTCGAACCCAGATCCTCCAGTCTCAGCCTCCCAAATGCTGGGATTACAAGCATGCACAACCATGCCTGGCTCTGGGATCCTTCTGTTTCAGCCTCCCAAGTACTCTAATTAAAAGCGTGCACCACTACATCTGGCTGAGTATTTCTTTTTTTTTTTTTTGCGGTACTGGAGATTGAACCCAGGGGCATTCTACCTCTGAGCTATACCCCTAGCTCTATTTTTTATTCTTCATTTTGAAACAGGGTCTCACTAAGTTGCAGAGAGCCTCACTAAGTAACTGAGGCTGGTCACGAACCTGGATCCTCTGGTCTCAGCCTCCCAAGTACTGGGATTACAAGCCTGTGCCACCACACCTGGCTTCTGAGTGAGTATTTCTTTTTTTTTTTTTTT
>PVLC010047515.1:0-11061 GCA_004027655.1 Graphiurus murinus
TCCATTTCCCTGCAAAGAACATGATTTTGTTCTTCTTTATGGCTGAGTAAAATTCCATTGTGTACATATCCCATAGTTTTGTAATCCATTCATCTGTGGATGGACATCTTGGCTGCTTCCATAGTTTGGCTATTGTGAATTGAGCCGCTATAAACATAGATACACATGCATTGGTCTGATAGTTTGGTTTCCATTCTTTACCCAGGGGCATTCTACCTCCTAACTACACCCCCAGCCCTTTTTTTTTTTTTTTTTTTTGCGGTACTGGAGATTGAACTCAGGGGCGTTCTACCTTCTAGCTATACCCCCAGCCCTATTTTTTATTCTTTATTTTGAAACCAGGTCTCACTAAGTTGCGGAGGGCCTCACTAGGTAGCTGAGGCTAGCCTCGAACCCGGATCCTCTGGTCTCAGCCTCCCGAATGCTGGGATTACAAGCATGCGCCACCACGCCTGGCCCCAGCCCTATTTTTTATTCATTTTTTGAAACAGAGTCTCACAAAGTTTCGGAGGGCCTCAAAGTAGCTGAGGCTCTCCTCGAACCCGAATCCTCCAGTCTCAGCCTCTCAAGTACTGGGATTATAAACGTGTGCCACCACACCCGGCTATGATTCCCAGTTTTTTGTTTGCTTTTTGTAGTATTAGGTATTGAGCCCAGGGGCATTCTACCCCTGAGCTATACACCCAGTGCTTTTTTTTTTTTTTTTTTTTGCAGTATTGGAGATTGAACCCGGGGCATTCTACCTCAGAGCTACATCCCCAGCCCTGGTTTTTTGTTTTGAAACAAGGTCTCACTAAGTTGCTGAGAGTACCCTTTAATCTGTAACCCTCTTGTCTCAGCCTCCCAAATCCTGGGATTACTGGTGTGTACCACCATGCCTGGCTAAAATAAATGTTCTTAAAAGGTAGATCCATCCATAATGATTCCAATTGGGTTAGTCTTTTCCATTATTTCACCCTTGCTACTTGTCCATTTCAAGATGCAAATATGACAAATCTTGCCATGATTCTGATTTCTTTCTGTAAAACTATCCAGCAGGAAAAAGGGATGAAAACTTTATTTATTTATTTATTTATTGCAGTACTGGGGATTGAATGCAGGGGCATTCTACCTCTGAGCTACACCCCCAGCCCTATTTTTTATTCTCTCTCTCTTTTTTTTTTTTTTTTTGCGGTACTGGGGATTGAACTTAGAGGCATTCTACCTCCAAGCTATACTCCCAGTCCTATTTTTTATTCTTTTTGTTTGAAACAGGGTCTCACTAAGTTGCAGAGTGCCTCACTAGGTAACTGAGGCTGGCCCGAACCCAAATCCTCCGGTCTCAGCCTCCTATATTATGCTCCAATTACAATCATGAGCCAGCACTCCTGGCTTATTCTTTTTTAAAAAATGTGCTTTTATTGGTGCATTATAGTTTCACATCATAATGTAAATCATGTTGACACTGGCATACATGCACACAGCACTTGGTGCCCCCCCTTTTCCTCCCCCCTTCTCATACAGAATACTGAGATTGGCATTGGTATTTTCACGTATGTACACATAGTTGATGTTAGTATTTCCAATAACGAACCTCAGTCTTATCCCTCCCCTTCCCTTAGAACACTTCCCTGGCTTCATTGAAGTTTCTCCTCTATTATCTTGAGTCCCTCTGGTATCCCAGTTACTCCTTAGCTTGCGCATATTAAAGAAAACATATGTCTGGGCTTCGTGGAACATGCTTGTAACCCCAGTACAGGAGGCTGAGACCAGAGGATCCGGGTTCACAGCCAGCCCCAGCTACTTAGTGAGGCCCTCTGCAACTTAGTGAGACCCTGTTTCAAAATAAAGAATAAAAATAGGACTGGGGGTGTAGCTCGGACGTGGAATGCCCCGGATTCAATCTCCAGTACTGCAAAAACAAAAATAAAACAAAGCAAAAAAATACGTCCCTTTACTTTCTGTGACTGGCTAATCTCACTTAACAATCTTGCAAATGACATTAGTTTATTCTTTATTGCTGAGTAGAATTCCATTGTGTGTGTATTTCCCATTATTCTTTATTTTTAAACAGGGTCTCACTAAGTTGTAGAGGGCCTCACTAAGTAGCTGACACTGGCTGAGAACCTTCCATCCTCCTGTCTCAGCTTCTCAAGTACTGGGATTACAAGCATGTGCCACTACACCCTGCTTGAAAACTTTGTATGCCTGTTTCCACCTGGCAAAACTTCTTGCATTCTCTGATCAAATTCAGTGAGGGAGTAAATCCTACTGGTATCCACAGATCTTATATTAGAGAGCAACATGCTGTCATTTTATACATAGAATATTACATTCAGTACAATGTTCATGCAGCAAAACTTTTTCTGCTCTTAGAACATTAAATCCAAGTTTATGGCAATCCTTTTTTTTTTTTTTTTCCGCAATACTAGGGGTTGAACCCAGGGGCATTCTAACTCTGAGCTACACCCCCAGCCCTATTTTTTTTTTTTTTTTTTTTTTTGGCGGTACTGAGGATTGAACTCAGGGGCATTCTACCTCCGAGCTACATCACCAGCCCTATTTTTTCTTAATTTTGAAACAGGGTCTCTAAGTTGCGGAATGCCTCACTAGGTAGCTCAGGTTGGCCTCGAATCCGGATCCGACAGTCTCAGCCTCCCAAATGCTGGGATTACAAGCGTGCACCACCACGCCCGGCTTCCTTATTTTTTATTCTTTATTCCGAAACAGGATCTCACTAAGTTGCGGAGGGCCTCACTAGGTAGCTGAGGCTGGCCATGAACCTGAATGGGGATCCTCCAGTCTCAGCCTCCCAAATGCTGGGATTACAAGCATGCACCACCACGCCCGGCTCCCCAGCCCTATTTTTATTCTTTATTTTGAAACAGGGTCTCACTAAGTTGCAGATGGCCTCACTAAGTTGCTGAGACTGGCTGTGAACCTGCGATCCTCCTGTCTCAGCCTCCCAAGTACTGGGATTAAAAGCATGAGCCACCACACCCAGCTATGGCAATCCTTACTCATGTAAATACTACACAAACTTACAATACCATGATTTAGCAGTTTTTTTGTTTTTTTTTTTTGTTTGTTTGTTTTTTTTATTGCGGTACTCGGGATTGAACTCAGGGGCATTCTACCTCTGAGCTATACCCCCAGTCCTATTTTTTATTCTTTATTTTGAAACAGCGTCTCACTAAATTTCAGAGTGCCTCAATAGGTAGCCGAGGCTGGCGGTGAACCCGGATCCTCAGGTCTCAGCCTCCCAAATGCTGGGATTACAAGCGTGTGTGCCACCACGCCTGGCGATTTAGCAGTTTTGATAATGTTTCTTTTTTCCCCATTCTGTGGGCATATGAGGAAAAAGAGGTACTTAGCCTGGAAGGTTAGAGAGAATAGATCCTGTTTTGAGATTACAAAATCATTTTGCCCAGGTATGATGGTGCAAGATTGTAATCCAGTACTTGGGAGGCTGAGACAGGAGGATCACAGGTTCTAGGACAGCCTTGACAGTATAGCGAGATTCTCAGCAACCTAGTGAGACCCTGTTTCAAACTGAAAAATAAAATAGGCCTGGGGGTGTGGCTCAGAGGTAGAACTTCCCTAGGTTCAATCTCCAAGGATATTCTAACCCTGAGCTACACTCCCAGCCCTATTTTATTTTTTTTTTTAGTTTGAAACAAGTCTTACTAAGTTGTGGAGGGTCTCACAAAGTTGCTGAGACTGGCCAGAACCTGTGATCCTCCTGTCTCAGCCTCCCAAGTACTGGATTACAAGCATCTGCCACCATGCTCAGTTCTCACTTTTTTTTTTTTTTTGCGGTACTGGGGATTGAACCCAGGGGCATTCTACCTCCAAGCTATACCTCCAGCCCTATTTTTTATTCTTTATTTTGAAACAGGGTCTCACTAAATTTCGGAGTGCCTCACTAGGTAGCTGAGGCTGACCTTGAACCCGGATCCTCTGGTCTCAGCCTCCCAAATGCTGGGATTACAAGCATGCGCCACCACGCCCAGCTCTAGTTCTCACTTTTTTACTAGATGGAATGTTCCTTTGGAAACTTTCCAGTGTGACTAGGAAGGAAAATATGACTTAAGACCAGTAAAGTTTCTCTGTCCTTCTAGAAAAACCACATTTAAAACTAAGTGGCTAGCCGGGCGTGGTGGCGCACACTTGTAATCTCAGCATTCGGGAGGCTGAGACCGGAGGATCCGGGTTCGCGGCCAGCCTCAGCTACCTAGTGAGGCACTCCGCAACTTAGTGAGACTCAGTTTCAAAATAAAGAATAAAAAATAGGGCCGGGGGTATAGCTTAGAGGTAGAATGCCCCTGAGTTCAATCCCCAGTACCGCAAAAAAAAAAACTAAGTGGCTGTGGTGGCACAGGCCTGTAATCCTAGTACTTGGGAGGCTGAGATAGGAGAATCTCAGGTTTGAGAACAGCCTCAGCTATGTAAGGAGACTCTCAGCAAACTAGTAAGACCTTGTTTCAAAACAAAAAATAAAATCAGGCTGGGGGTGTAGCTTGGAGGTAAAATGCCCCTGAGTTCAATCCCCACTACCCCAAGAAATAAAAAATAAAACTAACTCAGCAACATATAAGCGCTTAAAAATAAAAAATTTAAAAGGGTCAAATCATATTGAGTTTTGAAGATGTGTTTTCAATAAGTGATTTGTGTAGTGGCACACTCATGCAATCCCAGTACTTTTGAGGCTGAGACGGGGATCACAGGTTCGAATACAGCCCTAGCAACGTAGTAGGACTCTCAGCAACCTAGTGAGACCAAGACTGGGGGGCATAACTTGTGTAACATGGATATAGAATGCCCTTGGATTCAACCCCCAGTACTGCAAAACAAACAAATAAATAAATACAATAAAATAAAATAGGGCCGGGGGTGTAACTCAGAGATAGAATGCCCCTAGGTTCAATTCCCAGTACCACATAGACATACACAAATCAATTAAACAAACAAACAAATGAATGGTTTGAATTTGTTTGTGTCCAAACTCCAAGAATATGAATTTAAGGAGTATATAGCCTTAGAAAAACATATCGTGGCTGGGTGTGGTGCCTCACATTTTAATCCCAGTACTTGGGAGGCTGAGACAGGAGGATCATAGGTTTAAGGACAGCCTCAGCAAGTACTGAAACTCTCATTAACCAAATGAGACCCTGTTTCAAAATAAAATAGGACTAGGGATATAGGTCGGAGGTAGAATATCCCTGAATTTAATCTCCAGTATCAGAAAAAAGAAAAGAAAAGAAAAATGTGTGGTTAAGTTGGGTACAATGGTGTACACTTGTGATCTCAATATTTGGGTGGCTGAAACAGGAGGATCCCAGGTTGGAGGCCAGCCTCAGAAATTTAGCAAGACACTCAGCAACTTAGCGAGACTGTTTCAAAATTAAAAAATAAATAAAAAATAATAATAATGAACCAGGAGTGTTGGCACACACCTGTAATCCCAGTACTTGGGACACTAAGGCAGGAAGGTCACGGGTTCAAGGCCCCTGGGTTCAATTTACAGTGCCAAAAAAAAAAAAAACGGCTGGGAGTAGGCTACTGGGTTCAATCCATTATACCAAAAAAGAAAAGAAAAGAAAAATGTATTGGGATTTAGCACTGTCATGCTTACTGAATAAAGTTTGTTACAAACATAAATTTTCCAAAGGAGAAATTAGGCCAGATTGTTAAGTAACCAACAATCAGAAATCTTAATAAAATGAATATCTTTTTTTTTTTTGTAGTGTGTGTGTGTGTGTGTGTGTGTGTGTGTGTGTGTGTGTGTTAGTTACTGGGGATTGAATCCAAGGGTATTCTATCTCTGAGCTATACCTTGTTTTGAAACAGGGTCTTCATAGGTTGCTAAGTCTCTTTCCATTGCTGAGGCTGTACTTGAACCTGCAGTCCTCCTGTCTCAACCTCCCAAGTACTAGTATTATAGGTATGTTGCCACTGTGCCCAATAATGCGTATCTTTTTTTTTTTTTTAAGTTACAGTAGAATGATACATTTCCAGAAGAAAAAAAAAAGACAAACATGAAGTCTAGAAATAAAATTAATTGGTAAACCCCACCCAAAATGAATAAAGTTACAGTAGCCTATAAAACACACACACACACACACACACACACACACACACACACACACACACACACACACACACACACACACCCCACACACACACACACTGATTAATTTTCCCTCCTCCTCTTTCTCCTTCTTCTCATTATTTGGGTGGTGGTACTGAGCATTGAATCCACTTGAATACTCCTGAGCTTCATCCCCAGCACTTTTTAGGAATAGGGGAGAAGTACTGGAGATTGAATCCAGGGACAAGCTACACCCCTATCTCTTTTTTCCCTTTTTACTATTTATTTTGTAACTGGGTCTCTTGAAGTTGCTGAGGCTGGTCTAGAACCTAGAATCCTCCTGTTTTTGCCTCCCAGGCTACTGGGATTAAAGGCATACAGGCATGTACCAGTACACCTGGCCCTACCTTCCTCCTTTCCCTTTCCCTTTCCCTTTCCCCTTTCCTTTCTCTGTCTCTCTCTTTCTTTCTTAGTTGATCTCACCAAGGCTGGCCTAGAACTTGGAATCCTTCTGCCTCAGCCTCCTGAGTTTGTCAGAGATTTTTAAACAGTTCTCATAGTCAGTCAAGTTTGTAGACTACAGAAGGTTATTGGCCCAAGTCACAGATTGCATGGAATAATCCCCATTTGGCACAAGAAAGTTGGCTATATTTCATAAGCTTAATAGAAGGAAATTAATTTTAGTATACAATTCAGTATAACCTTGTCGGCTTTTTTTTTTTTTTGAGGTACAGGGGCTTGAACCCAGGAGTATTCTACCTCTTAGCTACACCTCCAGTCCTATTTTTTATTCTTTATTTTGAAATAGGGTCTCACTAAGTTGCAGAGGCCCTCACTAAGTAGCTGAGGCTGGCCACGAACCCAGATCCTCCCAAGTACTGGGATTACAAGCCTACGCCACCATGCCCGGCTCCAGAATTTGTTAAGATGCATACTTTACTATTCTCTCTGATCCATTCTTTCTGCCTCCTTTTTTTACCCCCACTTCAAAAAAAAGTCTTATCTTAGAGCTACACCGCCTGTCCTATTTTATTTTTATTTTGAGACAGAGTCTCACTGAGTTGCTGAAGCTGGCCACAAACCTGTGACCCTCCTGTCTCAGCCTCCTAAGTACTGGGACCACCACGCCCAGTACTTAAAATAAAAAAAGAATAATCAGTATAATGCTAACCTCTATTCTTATTCTTTTTTTTTTTTTTTTTTTTTTTTTTTGCGGTACTGGGGATTAAACTCAGGGACATTCTACCTCCGAGCTATACCCCCAGCCCTATTTTTTATTCTTTATTTTGAAACCGAGTCTCACCAAGTTGCGGAGTGCCTCACTAGGTAGCTGAGGCTGGCCTCGAACCCGGATCCTCCAGTCTCAGCCTCCCAAATGCTGGGATTACAAGCATGCGCCACCACGCCCGGCTCTCTGTTCTTATTAATTATAGTTGAAGACAGTTAATGAGGCCAAGAAGACTAACATGAGAGGCCAAAATGTTTTTTATAGATGACAAAGTATTTTTGGAGCCTTAAAGTGAAATGAGTAAATCTCTCTGTAAATGTAATCAAAGTTAATTTTTCAAAATTAGGTGTGTGTGTGTGTGTGTGTGTGTGTGTGTGTGTGTGTGTGTATGTTATTGAACTCACTGAATTCAGAGATGTTCAACCTCTAAGCTACAACCCCAGCCCTATTTATTTTTTATTTTGAAACAGGATCTTGCTAAGTTGTCAAGACTGGTCTTGAACCTGCAATCCTCCTGCTTAGCCCCCAAGGTATTGGGGTTACAGTTGTGTACCATCACACCTGGCAAAATTACCTGTTTCTTTTTTTTTTCAGTACTGGGGATTGAACTCAGGGGCATTCTACCTCCGAGCTATACCCCCAGCTCTGTTTTTAATTCTTTATTTTGAAACAGTCTCACTAAGTTGCAGAGTGCCTCACTAGGTAGCTGAGGCTGGCCGCGAACCCAGATCCTCTGGTCTCAGCCTCCCAAATTCTGGGATTACAAGTGTGTGCCACCACGCCCTGCTAAAATTATCTGTTTCTAAAGAATAGAGGCTGGGCGTGGTGGCTCCCAAGTACACTCAGTACTTGGGAGGCTGAGACTGGAGGATCCGGGTTCGCAATTAACCTCAGCTACTTAATGAGGCACTTCACAACTTAGTGAGACCCTGTTTCAAAATAAAGAATAAAAATTAAGCCGGGCGTGGTGGCGCAGGCTTGTAATCCCAGCATTTGGGAGGCTGAGACTGGAGCATCCGAGTTCGCAGCCAGCCTCAGCTACCTAGTGAGGCACTCTGCAACTTAGTGAGACTTTATCTCAAAATAAAGAATAAAAAAAAAAAATAGAACTGGGGGTGTAGCTCGGAGGTAGAATGCCCCTGAGTTCAATCCCCAGTATCGAAAAAAACAACAAAAAAAGAATAAAAAATAGGGCTGGGGGTATAGCTCGGAGGTAGAATGCCCCTGAGTTCAATCCCCAACACCACACAAAAATAAATAAATAAATAAATAAATAAATAAATAAATAAATAAATACTAGGATTTATTCACTTATTTGCTAGAAAAGAAAGTTTGCAGACCAGGAGTGGTGATGCATGCTTGTAATCCAAGTACTTGGGAGCCTGAGACAGGAGGATCGAAGGTTCAAAGACAGCCTCAGCAAGTAGTGAGACTCACCAACCTAGTAAGAACCTGTTTCAAAAGTAAATAGAGCCGGGCGTGGTGGCGCACGCTTGTAATCCCAGCATTCGGGAGGCTGAGACCGGAGGATCCGGGTTCGCAGCCAGCCTCAGCTACCTAGTGAGGCCCTCCGCAACTTAGTGAGACTCGGTTTCAAAATAAAGGATAAAAAATAGGGCTGGGGGTGTAGCTCGGAGGTAGAATGCCCCTGAGTTCAATCCCCAGTACCGCAAAAAAAAAAAAAAAAAAGTAAATAGAGTTGGGGATATAGCTCAGAGGTAGAATGCCCCTGGGTTCAATCCCCAGTACCACAAAAAGAGAAAGAAAGAAGAGAAAGAGGGAGGGAAGGAGGGAGGGCGGGAAGGAAAGAAGGAAGGAAGGAAAGAAGGAAGGAAGGATTGAGGCATGGGGTGGCATACCCTTGTAATCCCAGTACGTGGGATGCTAAGACAGGAGGATGGAAGGTTTGCAGCCAGCTTCAGCTACTTAGTGAGGCCCTCCACAACTTAGACCCTGTTTCAAAATAAAGAATAAACAAATAGGGCTGGGGGTGTAGCTCGGAGGTAGAATGCCGCTGGGGTTCAATCCCCAGTACCGCAAAAAAAAAAAAAAAAAGAAAGAAAGAAAAGAAAATTTGCCTTCTTTTTGCTTCAGAATAGTAGCTTTATCTCCAATAAGAATTTAAAGTTGAACACAGTGGCACATGCCTGTAATCCCAGTACTTTAAAAGATGAGACAGGAGGATTACAGGTTTAAGGCCAGCGGGACCCTGTTTCAAAACAGAAAATAGGGCTGGGTGTATAGCTTGGAGGTAGAAGGCCCCTGGGTTCAACCACCAGTACCACACAAAAACAATTTTTTTAAAAATAATTTTTAAGCCACAGGTAAGGGTGACAGCTGAGGTGTTTTCTATCCAATGTGCTGTCTCTTCTACCGTAGGCTCAGGTGATCATTGTCACCTTTTCATCAGTCTTCTGATATTTTTTCCAAGATATTTTTGGTTAGTTTTGCTTTTGATTTATTCCGTGCTGGATTGCTGCTTTCTTATTTCCACATTCATCTACTGCACAGTAAACCAAGCATTTCCATGCAGGTAACACAATCACAACTGAAGATTCTAAAGTGCTCCCCCAAGGAGGTACCACTACTTGAGATTCCTGCTTCTGTCTCTGGAGACTGAGACACTCCATGTGGACCTCTGCCTTTCAAGTAATGCAGAGAAATTGACCTTGCTAAATGACTCTTCTACCCATGGCCTTTTTATTGCCTTTTAGATAATGTGTGTGCATGAGTGATCCTTAAGAATAATGGGAGCCAGGCGTGGTGGCGCACGCTTGTAATCCCAGCATTCCGGAGGCTGAGACCAGAGGATCTGGGTTCGAGGACAGCCTCAGCTACCTAGTGAAGCATTCAGCAACTTAGTAAGACCCTGTTTCAAAATAAAGAATAAAAATAGGACTGAGGGTGTAGCTCGGAGGTAGAACGCCCCTGAGTAAAAAAAAAAAAGAATAATGGGTTTCCGTACTGATCTCTTATTGGCTTGCTTAACCTAACAAGTTCCTGTGCTGATTGTGCCTAATTATAGCCCCAGTGTACATAGTATTGCCTAGGATACATCTCAGGGGAAGTTAGTTACACTAGCAGAATATATAGTCAACATCCTCGGTTTTATCCAGCTCCTAGGTATTTGGTTGCTTTCTAAAACTCTCAGATGGACCTTTTTACTACATCGTCTATTAGGTAGCAGTCTAAGACCTTATCCTCCAGAAAAGACTAAGCCTAATGTCTAGTATTTTCATGAAGAGTCATTTTCCAATGTAATAAAACAGTAATCTCAGGTTCATCCCTATCACTTGTTTTTGTTGCTTTCAGTGGATATAGAAGGCACAGGAGGGCAGTGGTATGGTGTAGTGTCTGTCATGATGGAAGCATTTATGAAGGAATCTGGAATATAAGTATTCTTTTTTTTTTTTTTTCTTTAAAAGATAAAAAGCAGCCACGCGTGGTGGTACACACCTGTAATCCCTGTACTTGGGAGGCTGAGAAAAGAGGATCACAGGTTCGAGGACAGCCTGAGCAAGTAGTGAGACTCTCATCAACCTAGCAAGACCCTGTTTCTAAATAAGAAATAGGCCAGGCGTGCCGGGCGTGGTGGCGCACGCTTGTAATCCCAGCATTCGGGAGGCTGAGACCGGAGGATCCGGGTTCGCGGCCAGCCTCAGCTACCTAGTGAGGCACTCCGCAACTTAGTGAGACTCGGTTTCAAAATAAAGAATAAAAAATAGGGCTGGGGGTATAGCTCGGAGGTAGAATGCCCCTGAGT
>PVLC010047516.1:0-11061 GCA_004027655.1 Graphiurus murinus
GTGGGCGGCCGACAAGATGGCGGCTGCTACTGCTGCGCACGCGCCGACTCCCCGGTTCTCCCTGGTCTGCTCCTCAGACTCCAGCCAGCTGCCCGTTTCCCCACTCACCCTTGGGCCGATTTGCTTCTCCCCCCTTCTGTCGAGAAGCTGTTCCTGCGGCAGTCCTGACCCAAGCCCTGGGGTGCAGTTATCTCTGCTCTGGCTCCGTGAGGAGAGGTGAGCTGGGATGGTCCTGCGCGGGCTTAAGCTGGTCATGCCACGCGTTCTGGTCTCTGTCGAAGGTGCCTCGAAATGCCGCCTGGCTAGGATGAGGAGTTCAGGAGTCGCTCACTTCAGCTCTGGCCGGTGGGGTGCAGAGGGTTGTTGTATATTTCTTTCTTAGTAGACTCCACGCCGGGGGCCGGCTCGATAGCGGCTTCTGCCTGGCGGCGTGGCGCCGGGGCCACGGAGACGGGCTTCTTTGCTCTCCCTGGTCGGCCTTCCGGGTTCTGTTCAGTTGTATTCCAGTTTTCGCAGTGTTTTTCACCTTTTTGTTGCTTTTTTTCTTCTTTCAAAAAGCTGGATCCACGACTGATTTGAATCGAGCTCACAGCGGCTCTTGAGACGTGTCTCACTCCGTCGCCATCTTCCCGGAAGTCCCCTATTTTTTTTTTTATTCTTTATTTGGAAACAGGGTCTCACTAAGTTGTGAAGGGCCTCACTAAGCAGCTGAGGCTGGCTGCGAACCCGGATCCTCCAGTCTATGCCTCCCAAATGCTGGGATTACAATTGTGTGCAACCACACCCGGCTACCCCCAGCCTTTTCTACTTAATTTTATTTTTGGTTTTCAAAGAGGGTTTCACTAAGTTGAGAGAGTCTCACTAGGTTGCTGAGGCTGTGATCCTCCTGTCTCAGACTTTCAAGTACTGGGATTACAGACATGTACCACACCTGACTTTAGTTTTTTTTTTTTTTTTTTTTTTTTTGGTATTAGAGATTGATCACAAAGGCATTCTACCTCTGAGCTGTACCCCCAGCCTATTTTGTTTCATTTTTTATTTTGAACCAGGGTCTCTCCAAGTTGCTGACGTATTGCTAAATTGCTGAATCTGACCTCAAACATGTGATCCTCTTGTCTCAGCCTCCCAAGTACTGGGATTACAGGCATGTGGCACCATACCTGGCTTAATGTTTTAATTTGCAGTTTTCTAATGACATGTGGTGTAAAGCATCTTTCTATATGCTATCTATCTTTTCCTGGTGGTGTCTGTCCAGATCTTTCTCCATTTTTTGATGGGGTTATTTTCTTATTGTTGAGCTTTAAGAGTTCTTTGTACATTTGTGAAACAAGTCCTATATATATACATATATGCAAATATTTTAATATGTTTTATAAATATTTTCTTAGTTTCTTGCATTTATATTCACTTAACATTTATTTAATATACTTAGAGCCTCAAAAATTGACTTAGGCAGTATCCTTCAACATCTAGTAGAGATGATGTAAGTGAAACAAATAAGAATTTCTGGACTTGTTTGGACATGACACCTATGTGGCCCTTAGCCACTCAGTGCAGTACTCATTGGGGAGTGACAGGGGAAAAAAATAGTAATATTGTCCTACCATATTATAAGCACACGGAGTTTTATGTATAGTATTCCACAGCCACTTTAGGAAGTAAATCTTATAACTTAGATAGAAGGAAATCGTTAAAATCTGTCAAGCATCAAACTTGTTAAATAAACTGTCTAGGGTCTCATATCTATTACATGGTGGAACTGGGGCTGTTGAGATCTAAGACTTTGCTCTCCCATGGAGGAACTGGTCACATTACTGTGGATGCAGAAGGACTGTTTGGTTTGAAGCAGGATTGCAATAAACAGGAAGAAGAAACAGGCAAAAATTAAGCAGGGTATTAAGGCTGCAGACAAGCAGGCTGAGGCCCAGCCCACACAGCTGCAAACAGAGCCAGGGAACTGGAGTCCAAATTAAGAAAGCCCAGTGAGACAGTCCCAGAAGCAACATAAACATAGTGGAAGTGGGAGAGAGCCTACTGCTAAGGCAGAGAGGCCTGAGTCTGTCTCAAAGGGACAAGCTCAAGACTTCAAATTAGATGTTGCCAGAGCCTGCCATTGAAATAAACAGTAAGAAAGCTTTAATGAAGGCAGAAACTTCAAGCAGAAGCTCTGATTATAGGCTAGGGCTTAGAAAAAAAGCCGAGAGTCCAATTATCAAGAGTGAGGACCAAGGTCAGGGCTGGTGGATGCCCAAGGTAATACTGAGCTGGGATCCTGAACATTCTTTGGACCAGGAGCCATCCCTGAGATGAGGTTAGGCCTTAGCTGAAAGGTGTTGCCAAGTGGGCCTGATTATAGAAACAAGCCTGTTGCCAAACTAGCACACCTGCATGAGACAGGCAACTGGGACCCTAGGGGAAGACTTGGTCAAGTGAGTCCTCAACAAATTATATCCTACAACCGAAAACCCCAAACTCCTTCTGGATTCAAGTATGTTATGCTTAATGCAATAGAAATGTTCCTGAAAAACAATGTATACATTGAATTTTCATAAACTGACTGATACTTAAAGTAACCTAGGGGAATTTACTGTTTAATGTAAATAATTGTTTTTGTAAGTCTGGTTTTGATCCATTGGACTTTCTTACACAGAACATTATTAATCTGTTTCTCTTTTATTTGAGAGATCAAGAAAATAACAGATGCTACTATATATATGTCTTGATTTTAGCAAGGTTTAAATTTTATTCATTACAATATATTTTTTTATTTTATTTATGTGTGTGGTACCGAGAATGAAATCCAGCAGCATTTTACCTCTGAGCTACAGTCTCAGTGCTATTTTATTTCTTAACTTTGAAACAGGGTCTCATAAGTTGTGGAAGGTCTCACTAAGTAGCTGAGACTGGCTGCAAACCTGCAATCCTCCTGTCCAACCTCCCAAGTACTGGGATTACAAGCATGCACCACTACACCCGGCCCCTTACAATGTATTCACTAAATGAAAATATGTGGTCTAAACCAGTAGTTCCTATACCTAACTATGCACAGAATTAAGCCGGGAGGTTTTTTTTTTTTTTTTTTTTTTTTTTTTTTGCGGTACTGGGGATTGAACTCAGGGGCATTCTACCTCTGAACTACACACCCAGCCCTATTTTTTATTCTTTATTTTGAAACAGGGTCTCACTAAGTTGCGGAGTGCCTCACTAGGTAGCTGCGGCTGGCCACGAACCCGGATCCTCCGGTCTCAGCCTCCCGAATGCTGGGATTACAAGAGCGCGCCACCACGCCCGGCTTAAGCCGGGAGTTTTAAAGGATAGATATTCCTGGGCCCTACTACTTGAGTTTCTGCTTCAGTGGAAAGCATAGGAAGACACCAAGGGCTCCCCATGGTAGCATGTGGCTTAGAATCTTTTGCCCTGCCATCAAGACTGACAGCAAATGGAAGTTAACCCAGAGACGATCTTTAAGCTGCTTCCCAGGAGCCCCTGCTCCCCGGTGCCTGTAGGAAAGGGATTCCCTGCTGACTCTGAGCACAGTGATACTATGATGGGGGGGCTGCTGGCCTAACGAGGAGGGTATCCAGAACCAAGTGGCAGGCAGTTGCCCTCCAGACTGATGTGAGAGCACAGCCTGGGTGCAGCAGGTTCCTGGGATCCAGGATAGGGCTCCAGGTCCCACACAGGGTGTGTCACTGTGCCCAGGGCCTGGGAGCTCCATCTGGAATTCTGGCAGGGGGTTTGAAAGTCGCTCATATCATACCTAAAAATTACTGGAAGAAAACTGAATATAGTCTGAGGGTCAATAGAATAATGCCTACCCACACCTCATGATGTCCACACCCTACTCCCTGAAACCATGAATATGTTAGTTGCATGGCAAAAACAGATGGTTGCCAGTTGGCTGATCTTAAAATAGGAAGATTATCCTGGATTATCTGGTGGGCTTAATGTAATCACAAGGGTGCTTAAAAGCAGAAGAGGGTGGTAGGAGAGAGAGAGAGCCAGAGATATAATAGCTCGTGAAGGACTCAGCTTGACGTTGCTAGAGAGATGGGGCCATGAGCCAAGGAAAGTGGGCGGCTTCTAGAAGCTCTAACACATTGCTGCTGACACTCTTCAGTGAGACCCATGCCAGATTCTGACCTCCAGAACTGTGAAGATTGTGTTGTTTTGCTCCACTAAATTTAAGGTAATTTTTTATAGCAGGTTAAGAAATTAAAACAGTACTCATGATCAAGTTCTAAAAAATTAAAAAAAAAAACTTAAAAAAAATTTTTTTAGGAAAGTAGAACTTGAGAGTCTGACAGACTTTTTTTGTATTGCAAGGCCCTAAAAGCCATCACCAATATTTTCCTTGAGGAGACAACGAATATAAAGAAGAGTCTATATCTGATGAGAACGGTCTCCTTTACTAGGCCACAATATGTGTGTGTGTGTGTGTGTGTGTGTGTGTGTGTTGCTGGGGATTGAACCCAAGGGCATTCTACCTCCTGGCTATACCCCCAGTTCTTTTTATTTTCTGTTTGTAAACAGTGTCTCACTAGCTTGCTGAGTCTTGCTTAGTTGCTGAGGCTGTCCTTGAACTTGTTATCCTCCTGTCTCAGTCTCCCAAGTACTGGGATTACAGCCACCATACCAGGCTAAGTCAAAATTTTAATACAGCTAAAATAGGATGGTGGTAAGATCCAGAATCCATATTTTAAACATCTCCCTAGGTGCCTCCAGTATGCAGCCAGGTTTGCAAACCACTGGTCTAAAATTTCACATCTAACCCACATAATTATGAGGTGGCCGCATACTTGGAGAATGAGGCTTATGATTAACCTGGAGAACATAACACATGGGGTGACCGCGGAGCCTGAGCCTGGTGACATAATACTTCATGTATGACCTCCATGATGGAATGGTGAGCATGCTCTAATTAAACGTGAATGCCACACCAAGGTGGAAAACAGGCGGAGGAGGGCATCTTAATTAACTAATGGCAGTTAGGACAGAGGGCTGATTGATTTGAGAGACAGGAGGCAGCTGTCTGAGGAAAGGCCAGAGGAGTTGCTGGGAACTGGATGCAGTTCAGTGAAGGCAAATGCAGAATAATGTACTTTCTGGAAAACAGAAGGAAATCGCACAATAACAGGCGAGGTGGGGGAAGACTTTGCAAAATTATAAAAGGTTCCCGGAGACAAGGCCAATTGCAGCTTAGTAGCAGTTAGTGCTGGGGGTGTGTGTGTGTGTGGAACAAGGCCACTTAGCCTAGATGGCACATTCACAAAGGCCCTGAATTTTAGACTTCTGACTTCTTTTGGTATCTGTTTGTTACAGTAAACATGCAAAGTATACCACAGCATTATAATTCCATTTTTGTAACTTTTCCTTTTTTAATATATTGGGAGCATAACAAAAATAAGGCTAGATATAGCAACTTCAAGAATCAATGGTGAGCCGGGTGTGGTGGCGCAGGCTTGTAATCCCAGTATTTGGGAGGGTAAGACAGAAGGATCGCAGGTTCAAAGCCAGCCTCAGCAATTTAACAAGACTCAACAACTTAGTGAGACCTTGTTTCAAAATAAAAAGTGCTAGGGGTGCAGCTTGGAGTTAAAATGCCCCTGGGTTCAGTTCCCAGTACCAAATGCAAACAAAAGAGTCAATGGTGGATCACAAGATCCAGTGGTTCCTATGGTTTATGGAGTCAGCTTAAGTGTACAGCCACAGGAGCCTTTTAAAAGGGTACCTGAAGAACAAGGAGAGTCTCTAGAGGGCAGGGCTGGGGAATTGGAATCCAGAGAGGAAATGAGAATGATTTTGGTCTATTTTTCTGAGTAGAGTATTAATGGATACTTTTTCTGTCTCCTTCCCCTCCCCTAGTTGTACATGCACAGAATCTAGTATCAAGCAGTTCTACAAGGTTTATTATAGAAAAGAACATCCTGTAGCTCCCACCTCACCATTGTTCCCACATTTTAACCTCTTCTACATGATTCTTTTGTTTTTTATCTTCAGGTCTCTAAATCAACACCCTTGAAACACTATATTCACAAGGGATTTCAGGACGGTGGATAGAGATACAAGTCCTGAGAGCTTCCCACCTAAATTGATCTAAAGAAGTTTCCTTTATTCTTTCTAAGGTAAGAGAGCCAAGATGGGAGCAACTAAAAAATACAGAATTATTAAAGAGTCCAAGCTAACAGTGTCTCATCCCTAGAAATGGCTCCTTTGACTAAACCAAAGAGCTAATAGCAAAGGGCGGGCCCTGCAGGGTTCGACTTCAGAGCACACTGCCCAAACAGATCTCTTTCCCAGGCGAAAAATTTGAGACATCAGCCTCCGCAGCCACTGCCTAGAATGCCAAGCAGAAGGCGGGCGCGGCTCTCACCGCCAGCTCAGCACTACACTCACATTTCCAGACAGGCGCTCACGCTGACCCAGAGCAGAAGTCCCATCCCCAGATCCACGGATCTCTATGGTCACACAGCAGCAAAAGTGGGGCCCCAGGCCAGTACGCTCCTCACGCCCCTTCCCTGCAGAGAGAGCGCTGGCGTGGGGGGGGAGAGGAGGGGGCAAAGGCTGCATGGGCCTTTAGACAAGACCCAGCGCCCATGGCAGTGGCACAGGCTGCAGCACTGCCAGGTCCAGAGCCATTGTTCCCAACGCTGAGCGGGAAGCGCTTTAGCTCCTGCTGCAGAATTAGCATCAGTCGGACCAGTGCAAAGCCTCGGAGAGCTAGCGTGGGCCCGCAGGGGCAGTCCCGGAGGACTGATGTTACAGGCCTGAGGGGAGGGCCTCCAGTGCACTCCTCCACTGGGAGCCAGCTTCAGAGGGCTAGTTGGTACAGGCAAGCATTTCCAGCAGCACCAGCACTATACAGAATCAGGGGCAGTAAGACCCAAGTGTGTGTGGGGGTGAGGTGGAGGGAGGGGGTTGCTTCCTAGAGCTAGGGCGGGCAGCAGCGGCAGTGGCATACCCCCTTCAGGCACCCCATCAGCCACCAGCAAAACTCAGCAGGCACCCCCTCTGGCACAGCCTAGCCACAGCTTGGGAATCAGCGTCAATTGACTGACTTAGTCTAGGGAGAGCCTCCCAGAGCTAGCATGGGGAGCAGCCAGGCAGGACCAGGTCCTGCTCAGGGTAAACTCCAAAGCACCAGTCAGCAGCCAGTTCAAGCAGGCTTTTCCACTAGCACCGCCCAGCCCCCCAAACAGAATTGGCTCCAGCAGTCTGTGCAGGCCTTGGAGTGCAACAGAGCGTGACCAACAGCAGCAGCTACTACCCAGATCCCAAAACCAGTGGCGCCCATGGGAAAGGAGAGAGCCTTTATGTCTCCACAGAGTGTCACAACACCCCCGTTGGGAGCAGCTCCAGTGGCAAGACCCCAGACCCAGGGGCCCCAGTGACCAGGAACCATTGGCAGGCCTTCCCAGCAGAAGGGCCTCGCTCCCCCTATAGACTCCATGGTAGCTGCATGGATCCAAACTACAAGGGTCCCAACCTAGGTTGTGAACAGCCTGAGGGCTATTGCACCAAACAGGCCCACTAGAGAACTAAACCCACCACCAAACTGGTGCCAGCAGGGTCCACTCAGACAGTGGAGTGCCTTCATGCCCTCTCACTAGTGCCCTCCCCATCCTAGACACAGAACTGGGGGAGAAGAGCCCACTGTAAGCACAGGCCCCCAGGTACTTTTAGGTCAGCTACCAGGATCACGGTGTCTGCAAACAGGAAGGAAGATGTTTTCCCTCCACCCTTCAATAAACCATCAGCAAAGTGACCCTTTGAAATGGTAGACTCCTCCACAATTTTTTTTTTTTTTTTTGTGGTACCAGGAATGGAACCCAGGGGCATTCTACCTCCAAGCTACACCCCCAACCCTATTTTTTATTCTTTATTTTGAAACAGGATCTCACTAAGTATGGAGGGACTCGCTAAGTAGCTGAGGCTGGCCGAGAACCTGCGATCCTTCTGTCTCAGCCTCCCAAGTACTGCGATTACAAGTGTGTGTCACCACGACCGGCTTAGACTTTACAAATCTTAAACTGAAACAGAAAGGAAGTGAGAAGAAAATATTCAAATGATCTCAACTTGACCCTCCCGGATCCAGTTTGCTAAAAGCTAAAGGAAACACAGACTATACCACACAGAGGCAACAGAAGCCCACAATCATTTACAGCAGAAGAGTCTTTCCCTGAAACTTCACTACTAACAAGACCAAGTCCCCATTCAAAGTGAAAATTTTGTTGTGGTTGTTGTTGTCTTGGGGGTTTCTTTTGTGGGTTTTTTTGTTCTTTTTATTTTTATATCTGTATCATAGTTGTAGTTAGAGTTGGCTGTTACTCTTGTTTTATTTTGTTTTCCTCTTTTGTTTTCTTTGTCTTATTTTTCCCTTTTATTTTCATTTTTATCTTGTTTTGTTTGGTTTTTGGATTTTGTTGATCTTTTTTTTCTTTTGTTTGGCATTTCATCTCTTTCATTTTTCTTTTCCTTCCTGTGTCTATGTATGGGTTAGTCAGCAGTTTTTTTTTTTCCACTTTTTTCTTTCCTCCTTTTTACCATTTCCTCTTCTTCTGAGTGTTTGTTTCGTTATTGATGTTATCATAGTCATTTTTGCTTTCCCCATATGATTTTTCTGTATTTTGGACTGTTGCTACTCCCCTACCTACTATCTTCCTTCTTCTCATTTTACAAAGTAAAGAGTGTCTACCTGTACATAAACATTCAAACATGCAATGAGAACTTTGAACTCCAAAGGCAGGACTCTGAGGAATATGTATTCCACTGCCAGTTTCTCCAAGCATGAATGGACTGGAAGATAATTGACCAAATCCCACTCATACTCCCTCAGTATACTACCAGGGAGCATTGGGACAAGAGGCTCAACTCCCCATGAACTCAAAGGAAGTCCAAATAAGGAGGGAGCTCTAGATAGCACTCCCAGCATCAACAAAACAGTCAAATTGAGGATGAACTATCTTCCTGAATAAACAACAACTCCTTCCCAGTGCATATGGTAGCCCAGAAGAGGTAACCAAGCAAAGAGGACACTGACAGCCGGGCATGGTGGCGCATGCTTGTAATCCCAGCATTCGGGAGGCTGAGACCGGAGGATCCGGGTTCTCGGCCAGCCTCAGCTACTTAGTGAGGCACTCCACAACTTAGTGAGACCCGGTTTCAAAATAAAGAATAAAAAATAGGGCTGGGGGTGTAGCTCAGAGGTAGAACGCCCCTGGATTCAATCCCTAGTACCACACACACACAAAAAATAAAATAAAAGCGGACACTGACAAATATCAGACGTGCCAGGTTTTACACCCACTTAAAAAGGTAGTAAGGGAGCCGGGCGTGGTGGCGCACGCTTGTAATCCCAGCATTTGGGAGGCTGAGACCGGAGGATCCGGGTTCGCGGCCAGCCTCAGCTACCTAGTAAGGCACTCCGCAACTTATTGAGACCCGGTTTCAAAATAAAGAATAAAAAATAAGGCTGGGGGTGTAGCTCAGAGGTAGAATGCCCCTGAGTTCAATCCCCAGTACTGCAAAAAAAAAAAAAAAAAAAAAAAAAAGGTAGTAAGGGCGAGTTTAGAAGTACATGCTCAGAGACTTATACCCCATGTTGGGGCTCACATAAAAAGATAACTACTACCAAAAAGAGAAAGCAGTAAACTTCAAAACTAAGAACCCTGAAAATATGGAGGAAAAGTCCACCAAGACTGCAACAAATCCTCATAACCCGTAACAATGGAAGTCACTGATACAGAGGTGCAGAAGATACCAGATGAAGAATTCAGAATTTTACAAAAAAAAAAAATTCAGAAGTTTGATTTTTCAATATGACCAAAGATTTTAAGAATGATCTTAAGATCAGAGAGAAGAGAATATTTAAGATATGAAAGACCACCGGGCGTGGTGGCGCACGCTTGTAATCCCAGCATTTGGGAGGCTAAGACCAGAGGATCTGGGTTCGCGGCCAGCCTCAGCTACCTAGTGAGGCATTCTGCAACTTAGTGAGACCCTGTTTCGAAATAAAGAATAAAAAATAGGGCTGGGGGTGTATCTCAGAGGTAGAATGTCCCTGAGTTCAACCCCAGTACCGAAAAAAAAAAAAAAAAAAAAAAAAAGATATAAAGACCACATCAATAAAAACATAACAGAAGCTCTGAATGAGCTGAAAGAATCAACAATTCAATTGAAGCTATCACCAACAGAATAGACCACATGGAAAACAATATAACAGCAGGACCAGAACATTAAAAAAATATAGGATAACAGCAAACATCCAAACTTAAGAGTGATTGGCATTGAAAAAGGCACAGAGGCACAAACCAAGGGAATTAAGAATCTCTTCAGAGAAATAATATCATAAAACTTTCTAAACTTGGATAATGATATAGACATCCATGTACAGGAGACATTCAGAACCTCAATTAGACAATATCAAAGAAGATTATCTCCATGCTACGTTATAATCAAAATATGTAAGGGAGACTAAGGAGAGAATCTTACGTGCATCAAGAACAAAAGTCCAGGTGCCATTCAGAGGTAAAACTAAGAATTACTCCAAATTTCTCAACCTAAGTTGTGAAAGCTGGGACAGCATGGAATGATACATTTCAAGCTCTTAGAGATAACAACTTGCAACCGATATTGCTATATCCAGAAAAGCTATCCTTCAAAATTGATGGAGAAAAAGTCGGGTGTGGTGGCACACGCTTGTAATCCCAGCATTTGGGAGGCTGAGACTGGAGGATCCCGGTTCGAGGCCAGCCTCAGCTGCTTAGTGAGGCCCTCCCCAACTTAGTGAGACCCTGTTTCAAAATAAAGAATAAAAAGTAGGGCTGGGGCTGTATCTTGGAGGTAGAATGCCCCTGGGTTCCATCCCCAGTACCGCAAAAAAAAAAAAAAAAAAAAAAAAAAAAAAAAAAAAAAAAAAAAAAAAAAAAAAAAAAAAAAAAAAAAAAAAAAAAAAAAAAAAAAAAAAAAAAAAAAAAAAAAAAAAAAAAAAAAAAAAAAAAAAAAAAAAAAAAAAAAAAAAAAAAAAAAAAAAAAAAAAAAAAAAAAAAAAAAAAAAAAAAA